>JAPFFP010042133.1:0-14434 GCA_026153255.1 Solanum medicagineum | reverse complement strand
CGTAAGGTTGTAATATGATGGGTAAGGATGGTCGATCTATTTAGTCAACTACGATGGGTTAGTCACTTCTCTAAGATTAATCTTTGATTCGGGTTTTGTCCCCAAGTGAGGATGAAGGTAGGTGATATCCCTAGGTATCTTTTCAGATTAGGATTGAGCATTATTAGTATTGATGGAGTTGCTTGGTTGACTTATATGCCGGTAATGATTGTGGGTTTCTTGAACAGGGTCTTAAAACCCTACCTTGCCATGTTTGTGGTGATTTCTAGTAACGAAGTATTGATTAGTTTAGAGCTTGTGAATCATTTGGGGGTAGTGTTGCAAGTCTTGGAGGATGAGGGGCTATTTGCTAAATGTGGTAAGTGCGCATTGTGGGTAACAAGAAGGTGGTCAGAAGTCTTTAAGAATTATGATGTGAGTATGCATTAGTTTCTTCCCGTAAGGTTAGTGTTGCGGTTGGTACTCTAGGTAGCCTAACATGTGTTGTTAATGGTGGCAAGGAGGAGAGTAGTAGAGTCCAACAGTCAGCTAGATAGGGAGTTAGGTTGAAGGAAGTTGAGAATGGTAGTATAGGGTTCTTGATGGTTCAAAATCTTCTTGGGATAAGAGGACTAGATTAGGCAAGGCTTTGAGTCCATCTTATTAGAATTGGAAGTCTTAAGTGAGAAGATGATAGAGTGGAGGTTGTCTCCCAAAGGGGAGATAGTAGTTCTGGTACAAGTAGGTTAGGTTTATTTAAGATTGATACTTGAGTTGAGGATTGTGAGTCCTTATAGAGTGTAGAGGGAGGTTGGTAAAGTGTCTTAAGTTTGGGGATTGCCTTTGGGTGTAGATATGGTTAATCCGGTTTGTCATGCTTCCAGGTGGATATGATGTGTTGGTGACTTTAGTGTTATAGAAAACTTTGAGGTTGCAGGTGCTAAAGAGGGTAATTTGACTTAAGAGAAGGTCCCAGTGGAGGTGTTGGATGGATGAGTGGAGAAGTGGATTGATAATGATGTAGTGTTCTTCAAGGCCCTTTGGGAAGAGTCGTCTATTCGTATGCGTCTCTCGGGGAGCCGGAGCGTGCATGGAGGAGCAATACCCATGTGTATTTCATTCTATTCAAGCTTATGAAAACACTTCAAGTCCTTTTATGATTTAACGTCTTACATTTACACCCCTATGTCATTCATATGCATTCATGTTTAAGTTGGTAAGTTTATGATGATGTTACACTTATGTTGAGATTTTGAAAGTGGTGTTTTAAATGTAATGTTGCATTCATATAGGGGCTGATTTGTTCATGATTACTCTTGTCTTATATGTCTCTTCTACATTCGGGGATGAATGTTACCAAGGGGGAGATATTGAAACGACCCCCCCCCCCAAAAAAAAGTGCTCGAAAACGTGCCTCGGAAGTGCCCGGAATCTTGTTTTCCATATATGTAACAATCTATTTGTTATTTTGAAAATCCAACTTCATATTCTTGTTTAAGGGGTTAAATTGAGTGGGAAATTGATCTAACCCGAATTTTAGAGCAACCGTATCAAAATTGGAAAATCGTAAAATACACTATTTAGGAGGGTCCAATTTGAAGGGGCATATCTCTTAGAACACAAAGAACTGGGTGGCCCATGATCTACCAACTGAAGGCTCTTTTTCCAACGCACTTTGTTTCACCTCATTCCGAGTTTGGATGAAGCATTTATGCCCATTTTCGTAAACCTCGCCCGTGCAGAAAATGCAATTTCCAGTGAACAGTCCGTTTTGGTCCTATTTTTTCTTGACTTCAGTCCAAGACTTTTAAGACTTGGGCCTAAGGGTTCCCACACTTGAAAGTACATATACTTAGCCTTATTTCACCCTCATGTCATCCTAAACATTCTCCAAAACTCACTCAAACATTTAAACTCATATTTCACCCTAAATTCAAGTCCCAAACTCTAGACCAATCTTAAGGATTTCTTCAAGGATTTCACTCAAGCTTCAAGTCTCCCTTAAAGTCTTCTTCAAGAACCTCTCCAAAACATGTGGTGTTGAATCATTGGGTCCTTTCACCCATGTTACCTTAACCCTCTTTTCATTAATACTGCATGATTTAAAGTTGATTTTACATGTGGGTATTGTATATTGAGAATTTACTGCACAGTATTTTAGTTCATGAAAGTATGGTTGTTTTAGCATGTTTTGAGCTTCAAATCTTAGATATAGTGTTGGAATTGATGAGGGGTTTTAATGTGAATATCATGGAGGTGTTGCAAGGTGTTGATTAAAGGTTTTACCGTTGATTTTCCTGCATAATTTAATCTCTAAATTGCATGCTCTTTTACCCCCATTAAACACCCGCAGGATGTTTGATAAAATGTCCGGTTATGTTTACTTGAGAAATTGAAGGTCCAAAGCATGAGATATAATATGAATGATGTTATGATGATGAAATGAGCTTATGTACATGATTATTCCTACATGAGGTATTGCATTAGAGCATATGATGAATCCTATATAAAGTGTTGCACTAGATCATGCCCAATCCGGGGGCATGTGAGGTGTTTATATCTCGTCACCTAGGATGATTGGGGTGTGGCCAACATCAACCATGTGAAGGGTTAGTACTTCACCACCTAGGATGATTGGGGTGTGACCATCATCAACCGAGTTGGGGGTTTGTACTCATCAACCATGTGAAGGGTTTATACTTCAACACTTAGGATGATTGGGGTGTGACCAACATCAACCATGTGAGGGATTTATACCTCACCACCTAGGATGAATGGGGTATGACCATCATCGACCAACCAAGATTAGATAGCTAGCTTGGTCTCTTCTATACATATGATATCTTATATTAGCATGATTTACTTAAGTATGTTTTAATTATGCATTGATCATACATGTCATATTGCTATATTATGACTATTGCCTATCGTTATGCATTTTGGATTATAATGCCTATCTATTATTCCATTGTATCCCACATACTTAGTACATTCAAAAGTACTAATACATACTCTTGCCTACATGATATCACCATGTAGAGACGGGAGCTCCTATTGAGTCTTCTTGTGGCTAGATGGATTTTTCAAGTTAGCCTTTGGTGAGTCCTCCATTCCCGGGATAAAGACTATTCTCTCACACTATGTATAAAGATTCCCTTTACTGTATCATTTACTTATGACTATGAGGGTTAGCTCGGTTGTATGTCTTGGCCCCCACCATTATCTATGTAGTAGAGGTGTTGTTGGACAAAGCTATGTATTTATGCCATGAGTTGATTCTATTATCTCTAGACTCTATGTTATGACAAGTTCTCCCTTAGTCCCCTTTTCCCTCAGTTCCATTCTTCAAATTTCATTTAACTGTTCCGCGACTAAGGTTGTGTAATGATATGCTATGTGGCTTGTTTGAGGTTCCTTCGGGTTCCCCATTTGTCGGTTACGTCTAAGCCCTAGGATTGGGTCGTGACAAGAAGGTCACAGTGGAGGTGTGGATGGAAAAGTGAACAAGGTGAATAATATTGGAATGGGGTTCGTCAAGGCCTTTTTTGGTGGAGTCGTCTATTCATATGTGTCTCTCGGGGAGCCGGTGCGAGCATGGTAAAACATTATCTATATCTATTTCATTCTATTCAAGCTTATGGTAACACATCAAGTCCATTTCTATGATTCAAAGTTTTATGTTTCATCCCTATGTCATTCATATGCATCCATGTTTAAGTTGGCAAGTTTATAATGATTTTACACTTATGTTGAGATTTTGAAATGGTGTTTTAAAGTGTATTGTTGCATTTTGTGGGGCTGATCTCCTTATGGTTACTCCTCTCCTGTAGATTTCTTTAACATTCAAGGATGAATGTTCCCAAGGGAAAGATATTTAAATGACCCAAAAAAGTGCCGAAAATATACCTCAGAAGTGCCTGGAATCATAATTTCCATATATCTCAAAATTCATGCATTATTTCAAAAATTCGACGTCATATTCTTGTTCGGGGGGTCAAATCTAGGGGGAAAAATGTCTAACCCTGATTTTAGAGCAATTGTAATAAAATTCAAATTTTCAAAGTGAGCCCAAAATAGTGTCCAAGCGCACCCTCAACGAGACGCACCCATATAAAAAAAAGGGTCCACTTATATTTTTTAGTCCAAGACTTTTAAGTCCTGAGCCTAAGTCCCCCCTATGCGTGAAAGTACCTATACTTAGCATTATTTCACCCTCACATCATCCTTAGCATTCCCCAATATCCTCTCGTACACTTAGACTCATATTTATCCTAAATTCAAGTGTCAAGACTCAAGACCAATCTTAAGGATTTTATCAAGATTCTCCTTCAAGCTTGAAATCTCTATCTCCAATCTCTTTCAAGGGTTCTCAAAAGCTAAGGTATGTGAGTTTCAACAATTGGGTCCTTTGACCCATGGCACCCTAACCTCCTTTCTACTCAAGTTGCATGATTTAAAGTTGATTTTACAATTGGATTATGAACATGTCTATGAACTATGTTGAAGCTATGTAAAGTTGTGACTGTTTTGCTATGTTTTGAGCTATAAATCTTGGATCAATTGTAAGATTTGATGAGGGGTTTTGATGTATATTTCCTAAGGGTGTTGCAAGGTGTTGATTGATGATTTTACAATGGATTTTCTTGCATGATTTCATCTCTATATTTCATGGTTCTATACTAGCATTACACACCCTCTAAGTGTTTGATAAAATGTTTGGATGTGGTTTCTTAAGGAATTAAAGGTCCAAAGCATGAGTTATGATATGATTGATGTTATTAAGATGAAAGGAGCTTATGTATATGATATAATCTATATAAAGTGTTGTATTAGACCATGCCCGATCTGGGGGGACTAAGAGCCCGAATAACCTTGTCTGGGGGTTTGTACCTTGATAACCGAGGTGGGGGTTTGTACTCATCAACCACATGATTGGTTTGTACTTCTCCACAAGGGTAATAAGGTGAAATTAGCATCAACCATGTGAGGGGTTTGTACCATACCACCAAGGTGATGGGGTGAGACCGTAATCAACCAACCAAGGGGTTTGTACTTTGGAAATCTAGCTTGGTCTCTTCTACACATATGATATCCTATATGAGCATGAGTTACTTGAGCATGTTTTACTTATGCATTGATCATACATACCATAGTCTTATATTATGCCTATTGCCTATTGTTATGCATTTTGATTATGATGCCTATCTCTTGTTGCATCATATTTACCTACTTAGTACATTCAAATATACTAATACATACTCTTGCCTACATAATATCACCATGTAGGAACCGGAGTCCAAGTTGATCATCCTCCTCCTTCGCATGGCCAGTTCGGTGCTATTCAAGCTAGTTGGTGAGTCCTCCACTTCAGGGACCCTAGTCTATAATTCTCTTATTACGTATTGAGGCACTCTTCTTTATGTTCTATTTTAACTATGAGGGTGAGCCCGGTTGCTTTGTCTTGGCCCCCGCTCCTATCTCGGTAGTAGAGGTGTTGTTGGACATGGTATGTATCTATGTTATGAGCCTTGTCTCTTTTGTCTCTGGGTGTTGATGTTATGCAAGCTTTCCCTTAGTCCCTTGCCCTTATTTTCTAAAATTTCACATGTTACTTAAGTATTAATCTCTCTCCCATAGCCCCAGTCCCCGTTGTTTTTGTTTCTTATGTTGTTTTACATTGCTTCTGCTACCAAGGATGTGTAATGATATGCTATGAGGCCTACTAGGGGTTCCATTGGGTTCCCCATTCGCCGGTCACGTCTAGGCCTTAGGCTAGGGGCTTGATAAACATAGTGACTAATGGCTCTCCTTGATATTGCATTATTCTACACTCATACCGTACTAACACTGTCATTTTGCAACTCATTCTCCTCTTTCTCCTATTTCTAGCTTTTGTATGTTCCTTAATGTCGTTTTTAACTCATTGTCTTCTATTATCACATTGTTTTTCTTTCTAGCTCATTGTTTAGGCATCTACTCATTTTTCTTGCACCCATAGAACACTTCGGTCCATTTTTCCATGTATCACTAGCTTCCACCCCATTTCAGGCAATCACCCTTATACCAGTGATAAGCACGATAAACAAAATGCATAACATAGGCAATAAATAAGCATATAACGATATGGCATGTACGAATGATGCTTGAAGTAAAATCATGCTTTTATAGAACATAATACATGTGTTAGGGGAGACCATTATTAAGGTATATCCAAGGCCTATCAACACTTGGAGAGGCGAATAAGGTACGAACCCCTCAATAGGTTGATGAGGTACAAACCCCCTAACAAGTTTGATGGAGTAGAAACCCCCCAACAAGGTTGATGGAGTAGAAACCCCCCAACAAGGTTGATGGAGTATAAACCCCCCAACAAGGTTAGCAAGGTACAAATCCCTCGACATGGTTGCACAGGCCTACCACCTCCCAAGCAAGGCGATCAAGGTACAAACCACTCAACAAGGTTACCTGGGCCTACAACCCCCCAAGTGAGGGTTGGAATTCCCAACCACTATAGAGATAATATCATATACATACATTCCTTGCATCATCGTATTGTCATTCATCTCCTAAGACATGCATTGGATCTTTAATTCCTCAATAAACTCATAATGAGACATTTTATCAGACATTTGGTGAGTGTGTAGTGCTCGTGTAAAACCATGCAATTCAAGAGTGTACTCATGCTAGAAAATTCAATGTAAAACCATCAATAGATACTTGGTAACACCCTCAGGAAACATACATCAAAACCCTTCATCAAATCTCACTATAGATCTTAGATTCATAACTTAAAACATGCTAAAACAACCATAATTTCATGAAACCCCAACATAGTGTGTAGTGAAGTTCATAATAAATAGGACCCCGGAGTAAATCAACTTTGAATCATCCAATTTGAAGTAAAATAAAGCTCAGGTATCGTGGGTAAGAAGAACCCATGAAAGAAACCCACATACCATAGCTTTGGAGAATAGCTTGATGATGATTGGAGATGGAGACTTGAAGCATGAATGATAACCTTAGAATCTGGATGAGTTTTGAGACTTCAAATTTGGGGATGAAATATTGTCTAAGTGTTTGGGAGTGTATTTAGGAATGTCTTGAATGATATGAGGGTGAAATAAGGCTAAGTATAGGCATTTTCACGCATGGAAACACTTAGGACCAAGACCCAAAAGCCTTGGACCGTATAAGTAAAACTGGACAAAATTTGTACTGAGGAATGCCCTTGTCTCGTCGCGCTAAGGGCGTGGAAACCTCTCCGGAATTCAATTTTTTGGAAATTGAAATTGTGATTCATTTGCTCTAAAAATTGAGGTTAGACCCATTTCCTGCTTAATTAGACCACTTGAACAAGAATATGAAGTTATATTTTCAATATTGGCACAAGAATTTTGAGATATATGGAAATTACGATTCCAGGCACTTTCGAGGCATATTTTCCGGCACTTTTTGTGGTCGTTTTAACATCTCCTCCTTGGGAACATTCATCACTGAATGTCAAAGAAATGTATTTGAGAAGAGTAATCATGAAAAAATCAATCGTAACAAGAATGCAACAACATACTTAAAACATCATTTTCAAGATCTCCATATAAGTGTAAAAATCACCATGAGCTTTATCAATATAAACAAGGATGCATGCAAAGGACTTAGGGGATGGAACATGAGACATGAAATCACATAGAAGACTTAGAATTAGTACTTTAGGCTTGAGTAGGATGGAAAAGATAAGGGTATCGCTTTTGCATATCCGCTTCGGCCTCCCATGTAGCACATTCGACCTGTTGATTTCTCCAAAGGACCTTAACGGAAGCAACATCCTTGTTCCTCAACCTCTTCACTTGCCTTTCCAAGACCTCTACTGGAATCTCTTCATATGACAAGTTATCTTCAACCACCCTCACAATATCAAAGAGGCACAAATGCATTAGGATTACCTACACACTTCCTCAACATAGACACATGAAATACCGGATGAACCAATTCCATTTCACTAGGCAAATCCAACTCATAAGCCACCTTATCAATTCTCCTCATCACCCTATAAGGAACCACATATCTAGGGCTTAACTTACCCTTCTTACCAAAATGAACTACACCCTTCATGGGTGACACTTTCAAATAGACCCAATCACTAACTCAAACTCAAACTCCATCCTTCTCACATGGTATAAGACTTTTGGCGACTTTAGGCTGCTCTCAACCTTTCCCTAATCATCCTTACCTTCTCCATATCATTCACAACCAGATCCAGACCCAACAAAGCCATCTCTCTAACCTCAAAGTACCCAACTGTGGATCTACAACGCCTACCATAGAAAGCTTCAAAAGGAGCCATTCCAATGCTAGAATGATAGCTATTGTTATATGCAAACTCAATCAACGGAAGATGATCATCCCAACTTCCTTTAAGCTCCAATACACAAGTCCTAAGCATTTCCTCAGGTGTTTGGATAGTTCTTTTGGCTTGACCATCCATTTGAGGGTGAAAGACTGTACTAAGCTTTACCTTGCTTCCAAGACCTCCTTGGAAGGACCTCCGAAAATGTGAAGTGAATTATGCACCACGATCCAATATGATGGACAAAGGAACCCCATGCAACCTCACCAAGTCAGGAATGTACAACCTAGCATAATCTTCAGCCCCATATGTAGTCTTAACCGGTAGAAAGTGAGCTGATTTTGTCATCCTATCAACTACAACGCAAATGGAATCAAAACCATTTCTAGTCTTGGGAAACCCAACTACAAAATACATATTAATCTCTTCCCACTTCCAAGTAGGAATCTCTATATCTCGGGTTAGGCCACCAGACCTTTAGTGTTCGACTTTGACTTGTTGGCAATTATGGCAACCGAATACAAGTTTTGCAATGTCCCTCTTCATGCCTTCTCACCAATACACCTCTCTCAAATCTCTATACATCTTAGTAGACCCCGGGTGAATAGAGTAAGAAGAACCTTGAGCCTCATTAAGAATCTTTTCCTTCAAGCCACGACCACAAGGCACACACAGCCTACCTTGGTACCTAAGGGCACTATCTCCCTCTTAGGAGAAAACCTCCACCTTCCCATCTTTCACCAAGGCCTTCAACTCTAACAATGAGGGACCAAGATCTTGCTTAGCATTCACCTCCGCAACTAATAATGATTTAGAACCATCAATAACACCACCACCACCATCATCACCCCCTTCCAACCTAACTCCCAATATAGCCAACCGATGGACCACCCTAGCCACCCCTATGCCACCATCATCAACATGAGCTAGGCTACCCATAGACATCCTAATCAAAGCATCCCACACCACATTAGCCTTACCGAGATGATAATGCACACTCATCATAATCCTTAAGAAGTTCTAACCATCTCCTTTGCCTCAAGTTGAGATCTTTTTGAGTGAAGACATATTGGAGACTCTTATGATCGATGAACTCATGAACATGCACCCAATACAAGTAGTGACACCAAATCTTTAATGGAAATACAATGGTGGCTAACTGAAGATCACTGGTAGGATAATTCTTTTCATGCACTTCGAGTTGTCTAGAAGCATAGGCTATGACCTTACCATTTTGTATCAACACACATCCCAAACCAACCCAGAAGCATCAGAATACACAACAAATCTCTCTAGCCCTTCCGGTAGTGACAATATAGGATCGGACATAAGCTTGTCTTTCAATGTTTGGAAACTCCTTTCACACTCATCGGACCACACAAATTTGGCTTTCTTTTGAGTCAACTTTGTCATGGGAGAGGCAATAGAAGAGAACCTATTCACAAACCTCCGATAGTAACCCGCTAAGCCCAAGAATCTCCTCATATCCGACGGGTTCAACGGTCTAGGCCAATTTCGGATCACATCCGTCTTTTTAGGATCCACCTTAATACCATCCCCTGACACCACATGACCTAGAAAGGCAACTTCTTTCAACCAAAATTCACACTTCTCATAGTTAGTATACAATTTCACTTCCCTCAATTTTTGCAACACTACTCTGAAATGGCCCACATGCTCCTTCTCACTATGAGAATAGGTCAAACATCATGTATGAAGACCACAACGAATGAATCAAAGTAGGGTTTAAAGAATCTATTTATAAGATCCATGAAGATAGTCAGTGCATTATTCAAGCCAATGGACATTACAACAAACTCAAAATGCTCACACCTAGTCCGGAAGGCCATATTAGGAATATCACACTCCCTCGCCTTCACTTGATGGTACCCGGACCGAAGATCAATCTTAGAGAAGTGGCTAGCCCCTCTCAATTTGTCAAACAAGTCATCAAGTCTTGGAAGAGGATACCTATTCTTGATAGTGACCCTATTAAGTTGCTGGTGGTCAATGCACATTCTAAGAGACCCATCCTTCTTCACAAACAACACCGGTGCACCCCAAGGTGATTGGCTAGGTTTAGTGAAACCCTTTTCCAACTAGTCCCTCAATTGCTCCTACAACTCCTTTAACTCCGGCAGGGCCATATGGTAAGGGGGAATAGAAATGGATTGAGTATCGGGGAGGAGGTCTATAAAAAAATATATCTCTCTTTCGGGAGGAACAATGGGGTGCTCATTTGGAAAGACATCAAGGAACTCATTTACAACTAGAACTGACTCTATATAAGGGAATTTAGACTCCATATCCTAACCCTTACAAGATGATAAAGACATCCCTTAAAGATCAACTTACGGGCTTTAACGCAAGAGATGAATCTAACCTTGACCACCATATAATGACCCTCTCGCTCAAGAATGGGATCATTTGGGAATTGGAATTTGACCCTACGGGTTCTACAATCAATAGAGGCATAGTATACATGCAACCAATCCATACCATGAATGATATCAAAATCAACCATATCCAACTCAACAAGATCACAACGCAATATTTTATGCAAGATGCAAATGGGCTAATTTCTATAGACCTTTCTAGCAATAATAGATGCACTAATAGGAGTAGACACCTTATATGACTCACACAACAATTTGGGCTAAATATGAATCTTTTTAGCAACAAAGGGAGTAAAAAGAAAGAGTAACACCCAGATCAATCAATATGGCAGTAAGGGTGACTTATCTGTCAACTTTTCCAATATCACCCCAAAAAAACCAAACTTCTTAAATTATTTGATTGGATTTACACCAAAAATCAGAGACTTTTAACATAACGGTAACAACGTCGGGCACCTCATAAACCCCTTGACTCCTATGAAAAGCATAAAACTAACTGTGACTAGGAGCACCATCGTGTCGGTCACCTCTCCCCAAAGGAACCATATTAGCACCTTGTGGACGAACCTCCTTGGCCTTGTTGCGATTTCGGGGGCAAACCATCAACTTATGCCCAACTTCACCACAACCATAACACACATTAGTATCCCTCAAGCACGGGCCATTTATGATCCTTACAACATTTTGGGCACCCACCATTAAGAACCACACCTCCAAAACATTGGGCCCTTGGAAAGTCATTGGCACCCTCTCTATAACTGCGTGAGAAGACCCTTGGCCTCAATGGAATGGGACACCCTTTCAACTTTGGAACTTCCCTTCAAAACAGGCTTTCTTGGCCTCATGACCCCTCCTCTTCCTCAACTTCTCCTATTCCATTTGTTTGGCATAGGTCATCAACCGGGATAAATTAATTTCACTAATCAACATAGCGGACCGACATTCTTCACTCACCAAATCAGAATCACCTATCACAAATTTATTCATTCTAGACCTTAGGTCGGCCACCAAGTGAGGAGCATATTTAGAAAGTTGAGTGAACTTGAGGGAATACTCCCTCACACTCATAGACCCTTGTCTCAAATTCATAAACTCCACCAATTTGGCTTCCCTAAGCTTAAAAGGAAAGAACCGATTAAGAAAGGCAACCTTGAACTCCTTCTAAAGCACAACATTATTGATCTCCTTCCTTCCATTGGTTAAATCATATTTGTGCTAATCCCTTGAATTGGTAAGCCGTTAACTCCGCCTTCTCTTCCAATCTAACTCCTATTGTCACGACCCAAGCCTAGAGCCTAGACGTGACCAGCGTTGGTGAACCAGAAGGAACCCCAAACAAGTCTCATAGCATATCATTATACATCCTTGGTCGTAGAAGTAATAAAACATAACAAGAAGTAGTAAATCGATATAAACGAGACTAAGGGACAACTTCATAACATCAACATCAAGAGTCAAAAAGGAGCCAAAGCTCATAACATAGATATATAACATGTCCAACAATGCCTCTACTACATAGATAAGAACGAGGGCCAAGACAAGCAACTAGGCTCACCCTCATAATAATGACAATAGGTAATCCGAACATACAAGGCATAGTCTAAACATAAGCTTGAGAGAAAATAGATATTGTCCCCGGACTTGAGGACTCACCATAAGATATCTTGAACAATCCGCCTAGTCACGAGGAGAATCAATAGGAGCTTTAGTTCCTACATGGTGATATCATGTAGGTATAGAGTATATGTTAGTACGTTTGAATGTACTAAGTATGTAGGATGCAATGCAACAAGAGATAAGTGAAATATTCAAAATGCATAAGCATAGGCAATGAATAACATATAGAAATATGACATTCATAGGAGATTCTTGTAGTAAATCATGCTTATATAGAACATAATACAAGTGTACGGAGTGATCACTATTGCAAAAATCCAAGGCCTATCACCTGCTTGGAGAGGTGCATGAGGTAGAACCCCTTCACGAGGTTGTTGAGGTACAAAACCCCCAACGGGTTGATGGGTACAAACCCCCAACATGGTTGATGAATAGTCGCAGCCTACCACTTGTGGTGCTAGAGTATAATCCCCCATAGGTTATCAAGGTACAAATCCCTCGATTGGTTGGTGGATCATCGCACCCTACAACCCATGGTTCTGGATTACAAACCTCCTATAGGTTATCAAGGTACGAATCTTTTGACACGGTTACCCCGTGCGCAACCCCCGAGGAGGGCATGGTCACATTCCAACACTATAGAGATAATATCATATACATACATTACTCTCATCATCATATGGTCATCATATACCTACCCTCCACTCATCATACATCATATGCATACCTGCCTCTCATTATCTTAACATCATATAAACACATTTCATAATCATTTTATTCTCATTTCATCATCATATAACCATCATAGACATACATGCATTTTATCATCATTTCTTCATCATAAAGTCATTCAACTCATAAGACAAGAATTGAGCCCTCAAATCCTCAATAAACCATAACCAAACATTTTATCAAACACTTAAGGGTATGTAGTACTAGTGTAAAACCATGCAATTCAAGAGTAAAACAATGCCAGTAAATTCAATGTAAAACTTTAAATAAATACTTGGTAACACCCTCAATCAATATACATCAAAATCATTCATCAAATCTTACAATAGATCTTGGATTCATAGCCCAATATATGGTAAAAAAAAGTCACAATTTCATAAACCCTAACATATTGTGCAGTGATTTTCATAATAAATAAGACCCATGAGTAAATCAAATTTTAAATCATGCAATTTTTTGAGTAAAAGGAAGCTTGGGCATCATAGGTTAAAGGAACCTATGAAAGAAACCTGCATACCTTAGCTCTTGGAGAGTCCTTGAAAAAGATTGGAGATGGAGACTTGAAGGTTGGTCGAGTTCCTTAAAGAAGGGAAATATTTCCTAAGACGCCTCATATCCTCTTACTCATAGTTGTGGTGCACAACATAACTTTGAATAAGAATCTAACCGACGTGGTGTGTTGGACTCTGAGGATCTAACAACCTAGTTCTGATATCAAGTTTGTCAGGACCCAAGATTAAGGCCTAGACGTGACACGGTGAATGGGAAACCCTAAGGAAACCCCAAAAGAGCCTCTTATCATATCATACACACATCCTTGGTCGTAGAAGCAATAAATTATAACAAGAGATAGTAGATAGGGACAAACGGAGCTAAGTGACAATTCTCATATCATAAACATCAAGAGTCAAGAGAGAGTAAAAGCTCAAATCATAATATAAATATGTCCAACAACACCTCTACAACTTAGATAATTAGTAGGGACCATGACAAGCTATCGGGCTCACCCCCATAGTCAACATATACATAGAAGAAAAATAGTATTAGAACATAGTTTGAGATCATAAGCATCGTCCCCGAAATCGAGGACTCAGCAAAGAGCTTGAGAGATGTCGTACTAGCCACGTGGATGAGGATGATCAAGTGGGGCTCCGATTCCTACATGGTGACATCATGTAGGCATAGAGTATGCGTTACTATGTTTGATATACTGAGTATGTAGCATGCAATACAACAAGTGATAAGCACCATAAACAAAATGCATAACATAGGCAACGAATGATCATATAGCAATATGGCATGTATGAATGATGCTTGAAGTAAAACCATACTTTTATAGAACATAATACATGTGTAAGGGGAGACC
>JAPFFP010042132.1:0-14436 GCA_026153255.1 Solanum medicagineum | reverse complement strand
TGCTCATGGATGAATGGAATAACGAGTACAGTGAGCCTCCTCAAGAATCAATCTAATCAAATCACCAGCCTTAGGCACACAGAATCGACCTCCGATCCTTAAAACACCATCAGGATCAAGCACTGCTTCCTTAGACTCTCCTTTGGTCACTTGGTTTCTAATGAGGCATAACTTCTCGTCCTCAAACTGACGCTCTCAAATCTAGTCCATCAAGGAAAAACGAGCCTCAAGGAAAACAAGTACACCGCCCTTATCAGGAAGTTATAACCTGACTAGGCCATTAGCTAGATCCTGAACATCCCTGGCGAAAGGTCGTTCCTCTACTCGAATGCTGGCGAGACTCCCCATGCTAGAAGTCTTTCTACTTAAGGCGTCAGCCACAATATTCGTCTTCTCTAGATGATATAGGATGGTTAAATCATAGTCCTTTAGCAACTCCATCCACCTACGCTGCCTCAAGTTTAGACCCCTTTGACTGAATATATACTGAAGACTTCTATGATCAGTGAAGACCTCATAATCTACACCATATAAGTAATAATGCCACAACATAAGAACGAAAGCCACAGCTACTAGCTCTAAGTCATGGATAGGATAATTCTTCTCATGAACCTTCAATTGTCTAGAAGCATAGGCAATCACTTTACCCCTTTGCATCAATACACCACCTAACCCCACCTTTGACGCATCACAATATACTGTAAAGTCCACACCTGTCTCAAGTAATGTCAGAATAGGAGCCGAAGTCAACAAAGACTTGAGCATTTGGAAGCTCGCCTCACACTCATCACACCAATGGAAGGCTACATTCTTCCGAGTCAACCTGGTCAATGGGGCTGCAATGGAAGAAAACCTCTGAATAAACCGTCAATAGTACCCAGCTAACCCCACAAAACTACGAATCTAGTTAGCTGAAGTAGGCCTTGTCCACCCTCTAACTACCTCCATCTCCCCTCCTTGGACACATATGCCCTAAGAATACTACCAACTCAAGCCAGAACTCACACTTGGAGAATTTCGCATATAACTTTTCCTCTCTTGACCTCTGTAGTACTATCCTCAAGTAACGAACACGATCAACCTCAGTTTTGGAATATACCAAGATGTCATCAATGAATACTGTCATAAAAGAATCCAAGTACAAATGAAAGACCCTGTTTATCAGCTCTATGAACACTGCAGGGGCATTAGTCAACCCAAAAGACATCACCACAACCTCATAGTGGCCATAATGAGTTCGAAAAGCTATTTTAGGGATATGTGATGCTCTAATCCTCAGCTGATGATAACCAGATGTCAAGTCAATCTTAGAGAACAAAGCTGCTCCCTAAAGCTGATCAAACAAGTCATCAATATGAGGAAGAGGATATTTGTTCTTGACAGTCACTTTGTTCAGCTGCCTATAATCAATACACATCCTCATCGACCCATCTTTCTTTTTCACAAAATGGTTTGGGACACCCCAAGGTAAAACGTTAGGACGAATAAACCCTTGGCTTAGCAAATCTTGAAGGTGCTCCTTTATTTCCTTCAACTCAGCTGGAGCCATTCGATATAGAGGGTTAAAGATGGGCTTTGTGCCAGGCTCTAGATCAATAGCAAAGTCAATATACCTATTAGGAGGAACACCTGGAAGGCCAGTAGGAAACACATCGATGAACTCTTGAACCACTGGAATAGACTCCATAGAAGGTGGATCAACATTCGTATCCCAAATGAAAGCCAAGTAAGACATACACCCACTATCAATCAATTTCTGAGCATGGACGTAAGAGATGACTTTGCTTGGACAAGAACCACTATCACCCTTCCACTCAATTTTTGGTACCCAAGGCATGGCTAAGGTCGCCGTTTTTGCATAGCAATAAAGAATAACATGATATGTGGAAAGCCAATCCATCCCTAAGATAAATTCAAAATCTACCATCTCCAGAATAATCATATATACCCAAGTATCATACCCAGACAAAGAAACAAGATAGGATCGCTACACTCGATCCACCACTAAAGGCTCATCTACTGGTGTAGAAACATGAATGGGTATAGGCATACGATCACATAGCAAGTCAGATCCAGGTGAAAAGTAGGATGACACATAGGAGTAGGTAGATCCCGGATCAAACAATACAGACGCAGATTGATGATAAACCGGGATAATACCTGTGATGACTGTATCAGAATCCTCTGCCTCGGCCTCCCTAGAAATTCATAGCAATGTGGTCCCCTACCACCGCCTGTCTAACCATTACTTCCACCCCCACTCTGTGGGACTATGGAACCACTCGCTCCTCTACCTAGAGTGCAGCCACCTCTATCTGTCTGAGCTCTACTTCAACCTCTGTATGGTGGTGGTGCCGATGGTCTAATCTGAACTAAAGATCTGGGATGGGGCCCACCTTGTCCCCCCGATAAGGGATACTATCATATCAAGTGATCAGGATCTGCACAACCATAACAAAACCTCTGACTCTGGGACTGATGTGCGGATCTTGATGAACTAACATAGTTGTCTCGTCATATAGACCCATGATGTGTCTGACCACCCTCAGAAGCAGGTAATGATGCATGAACTGGTCCTCGACACTTGGTCCTCGACTCTATGATGAACCACCCCCTCTATAGAACTCTCTACCTCTAGATGAGGTACCAGAAAATTGACCGGATGCACAGGCCCTCTTAGGGTCCCCAAACTCTTCTCTCCCCATTAGCTCTGCCTCCTCAGCAGCACTCACAACAGATTGGAAAGAGGCCCCATCTCTAGATACTCTAAACACTGCCTGTCGAATAGAATAGGTCAATCCTCTTACAAACCTATGAACTTTCTCTGTCTCGTTTGGAATAATGGCTATAGCATGTCTAGATAACTGACAGAAACGGGTCTCATACTCGGTGACTGATAAGTCATCCTGCCTCAGACTCTCAAATCTCAAACGTCTCTCCTCCCACACACTCAAAAGGACAAATCTATCATAAAAAGCACGGAGAACATCTCCCAAGACACTGTGGGAGATCCCACAGACAAAGATCCTGCCATTCTCTGGCTGGCCCACGAAGCTAAAGAGTAACATATCGAACCCCGTGTGACTCAACTAAGCCAACAATATCCAATAGATCCCTACAAGTAGTCAGAACCTCATGAGCATCCTCTGTCCTTCCACCCTGAAAGTGAGGTGGGATCATCTTCCTGAACATCTCATAGCAGTGCTGCTCACTCTTAGTCAATCTTGCCAAAGGTGCACCGCGAACCTCATTAGCTGGTGCAGGATCAATAACAACTCTAGTACCTACCGCTGGCTGCTCTATCGGATCACATACTAGTGGAACATGATGCTGATCTGGGGTCTGAGCTCCTCCTCCGATTTGAGAACTGCCTGGCGTGCCTCTCGTATAACCGCTCGGACCAAAACTCTTAAGTACATTCAGCACCCTCCATAATGTATCCTGCAACAAAGCCGAGGCTACGTGCTCTGAAGGAACCTGGTTCCCTCTAAGGTCAGCCGTAGGCTCTGAAGAGGCCTGCCTAGAAGGACCTCTCGCTGGTGCCGCTCCACGAGCATGACCTCTGGCTTGAGCTCTACCCCTACCTCTAACTAGGGCCTCGACAACTGCCTCAGGAGCTGTCTCACCTCTACCATTAGAAACCGTAGCTCTAGTCCTTGCCATCTATCAAAAGAACACAGGCATAACTCAGTACCAGCGAATGTAACCACGCATGATAAGAGGTAAATAAAGGGAAGTTTCCTGATAGTCTCCATAACCTCTCAAACATAAGTACAGACGTCTCCGTACCGATCCTAGAGACTCTACTTATACTCAGCTTGTATACACATGGGACCTATGAACCTAGCCCTGTGATACCAACTGTCATGACCCAAAAATGGGCGGGATGTTGAGTCAACTTAAATGAAAATCCCCAAAACGTGATTGTCATATGCATAAGCTTCAAATGTATTACAATAGATTCGAAAGAAAACACAAGTACCAAATGATATTGTCTCTAGAATAGAACAAAATCATAAATAGGAGTAAGAAGTCAGCTAGGATGGCGAGCAGCTACTTCTCACAATATCCACAGGAAGCCTCAGATAGGGAAAGTAGAGAGTATCACGACAATCCGGGCTCGCAACCTATAAAATTGTTGTAGCAAGGGGTGAGTACCAAACAAACTGTACTCAACAAGTGAACTACTAAACACAAAATTAAGAAATATAGAATACAAGTACCCCCAACACTCCAACCAAACCCCCACAACCACAACCTGCATAAAATCAGTCTAGCCCAACAGTTCACAATGTACATAGCATATACATCAATAACCACACCAACTATTATATATCACCAACATCAGGGTTCAAGTACATCTATCACAAGTTTCACAAAAAGCACTCACATGTTTATAAATGATAATGAGGTGTAATGAAATGCAATGTAATGTCAAATAAAATGATACATGTATGTCCTAGTAATACACACTTGCTGTCTCACAGTCCGGGACACATGGGGGACTTCTAATCCATGCTTCTATCGCGGCGTGCGACACATCCCTCGAATCATAGTATTCGTCGTGGCGTGCGACACGACCCTCGAATCATAGTATCCATCGCGGCATGTGACACGTCCCTCAAATCATAGTATCCGTTGCGGCATACGACACGTCCCTCGAATATGGTACATCCTCTTTAATTCTCACTCTTTTTCAGTCCACAGAATCCTTGTCACAAAAGTCAATGCAAATAGGTATGTTTACACAATAATGAGAAACTTCCTTATTTTAATACAATGCACAGTTCATAACAACATAGTTTGGTACAATATCAACACTAACTCAATACCTCAAAATCATTTTGAACACCTCACACAAGAAGCACAAGATTATATATACTTAACAAAGGTTAAGAAATTCACTTGCCTTATATAAAGTCTCGAATCACGTCAATTCCGAATCTTTTCCCTTCCTATGACAGTCCAATTCACCAAAATCCATTCAAATATAGCATCATAATTATATAATGAATCTACCGACACTAAAATCAATTAATTCGGGTGAAAAGGGTAAAATGGTCCAAAAATTCTGTCGCCAGAAAATACTGTCAGAATCTGGAAATTTATACATGAAAATATTCCCTAAGTGATAAGGAATTCAGTGGTTAAAATCATTTAAAAGACAGAGCTAATATGAGGAAGAAATCGCATGAAAAAATTTTCAAAATATATTAAAAATGCAGCAGCAAGATCATGAATTTCACCTCAAACAACGCACCAAAATCAATTTCTAAAACTCCCATGGTGTTCCCCTTGGAAAAATATACGATTTAGCCTCTCAAATCACTCAAATCCGATCAAAATTGAGAGAGAAATCGTCAGTTAAAGTTTTGGGAAAGTTTGCGAGAAAACCTGGAAAAATCTGCAACAATATGAAGATTTAAAGGGTCTGTGAACAGTTCTGCCACTTGCCAAAATCCTATTGGGCCACGTCACCCACTCACAGCATTTTCTAGCAATCTGTGGAACTTAAATTCATTGCTTCGGCTTCATTTGGAGTCGGAAAAATACACATCATATATGAAATTTGATTGGAAAGGTCATTCCGGACTCATAGGTTTGGTCAAAATTCTCATGGGAGATCGTTTTATTCCAATGTGGGTCTCATTTCCTAATATCAAAGACTACCGAAGAGACCAAAACACCCCTAAAAAGCCTCGGGAACTGAGAGAAAGGTCCTTCTCTACCAAAATTGATGTTCCAGATCCAATGGAAATATCAGAATCTACAATTGAGTCCTCCTTGACCCAAAACCTGATAAAGCTCATTTAAACTAGTTTTGGACTCAAAAACTCAAAGAATTCTCAGAAGCTCTAAAAATTGCAACGAAGCCATTTCTAGCGTTAGATTGACCATCTGGGACTATTGAAATTTTCAGAATTCCAAATCAAGATTCCGAACTCCGACTGTTTACCGAAGTCAAACTTTGGCTCCGGTAAAAATTAAAAATGCAACTTCTGACCTAAAATCTTCATTTTAACTCCAAATTAAGTTATGCAAGTTCCCCTAGATATGATTTGGCATTTCGGAGCTGATGGGATCGACAAAATGACGATCTGACAATTGAAACTTAAAACGGCAAGAAAACTCAAATTTTAATACTTAAGCCTTTGAAAACTCTTTCATTTGCAAAAATCAAGCTTATCACCATACTTTTGAAATCTGACTTCTTAGCATTAGCCAATAATGACTCAAAGAAACTTTTAAGAAGGGCAATAATAGTAATTTGGCTAAAAATACCAAAAGTGACCTTCAGGGTCATTACAGACAAATCTTCTATAATATCCAGCCAACACAAGAAATCTCTTAATATCCGAAGGAATAAATGGTCTAGGTCAATCCTTCACGACCTCATTCTTCTTCCGGTCAACTTTTATACCATCACCGTACACCACATGACCAGGAAAAGCTACTTCACCCAACCAAAACTCACATTTCTAAATTTGGCGTACAACTTCTTCTCTCAAAGTTTGAATAACCCACCTCAAGTGATCCATATGCTCCCGCACACTTTGGGAATAAATTAGAATATCATCAATGAAGACAACTACAAAGCTATCAAGGAATGGATTGAACACCCAATTCATAAGATCCGTAAAATACGACCAAAGCATTAGTTAAACCAAATGACATTACCACAAATTCAAAATGCCCACACCTAGTCAAAAAAGCCATTTTAGGAATATCACACTCGCTAACCTTCAACTGATGATAGTCGAAACGAAGGTCAATCTTTGAGAAATGGTAGCCTCTTGAAGTTGATAAAAACAAGTCATCGATTCTAGGAAACGGATACTTATTCTCGATGGTTACCTTATTCAGTCACTATAATCAATGCACATCGTAAGAGATCCATTTTTTTCTTACAAAGAACACTGGAGCAACCCATGGAGATATACTTGGCCTAATGAAACCTTTCTCCAACAAATCCTTCAGCTGATCCTTCAACTCCTTCAACTCAGCTAGTGCCATACGATAACAAAGAATAGAGAAAGGTTGACTATCCAAGAGAAGATCTATGCAAAAGTCTACTTCCCTTTCAGGAGGAATACCAGACAAGTCTTCGAGGAAAACATTCGAAAACTCATTCACCACCTGGACTGATTCAAGACTAGGTAAGTGGACTCTACATCCTTGACCCTCACAATATGGTAAATACACCCCTTGGAATCATCTTCCAAGCCTTAAGATACAAAATAAATCGACCTTTATTTGCGAAGTCACTACCCTTCCATTCATGAACAGGCTCATCTGAAAGTTGAAACTTGACCTTCCGGGTTCTACAATCTATAGAGACATACAATGCATGTAACCAATCCATCCAAAGAATCATATCAAAATCAAACATCTCAAGTTCCACAAGATCACATAGGAAGACTTTATGCAACATAGAAATAGGACAACCCCGATAAACTCTATGAGCAACAACAGATCCACCCACGGGGGTATAAACTAAAAAAGGCTCCCTCAAAGTTTTGGGACTCAAACCAAACTTAACAGGCAATGGAGGAGTTACAAAAGACAAATTTGCACCTGGATCAAGCAAAGTATAAGCATCAAAATCAAGGACTTTTAACATACCTATCACAACATCTGAAGCTGCTTCCACCTTCTTACATGCATAACGAGCATAAACCTGTTGTTCCTCGGGGCAACATCTTATGGATCCCTTGGCTGGCCTTACCCACCTTGAGCCACTTCATCTTGTCCTCTTTGAGCATTCTCAGGACAATTAGCAACCTTGTGACTCTTGTCACCACACCCAAAGCATGCACACAACTCTCTCTAACAAGTGCCCGAGTGATTCCTTCCACACTTGTCAGATTGAGGAAACCATAGTCCACCACCAACCAATTCCTTAAGAGGATACACTCTAGAATTAGCAACCAAAGCATTAGAACTTTAGCCCCGATGGAAGCAACCATAACCACCACCTTTGGAGTTAGAGAACCCATCATCATAACGGGCCCTCGTAGGATCATCCTCTCTCTTCTCCTTGAGTTTTTCCCCTTCTATCTATTCAACATATACCTTGAGCCACGAGATGTCCATATCTCGAATAAGCATAGTCGTACAATATTCCTTCACAACAAAATTAGAGATATCGGAAATGAACTTATGCATTCTTGCACGGGGGTCAGCCACCAGCATAAGTGCATACTTAGAGAGCTTAGTGAACTTGAGGGAATAGTCCCTCACACGCATGCCACCCTATTTGAGGTTGACGAACTAAATCACTTAAGTGGCAAGAAATGATCCAGAAAAGCAAACTTGAACTCTTCCCAATTATCAACATTACCGCAAACCCTCTCCATAGACCATTAGGTGTACCACACTTGGTCTACATCTTTCAACTAATAGGCAGCCAACTCAGGTTCTCTTCAGAAGTGACACCAATAATAGTCAATACCTTAGTGAGCTCATCAATGAACTCTTAAACATCCTCATCAGCCTTTGACCCATAGAACTTCGGAGGATTCATCCGGGTGAAATCTCTCACCCTAGAAGCTGGGTGGGATCTCGAGAGAGATTAGCTTGCATAGTTTGAGAGATCACCACCTGGGAAAGCATAGCAAAGGCCGTATGGAATTCAACATTAGAGATTGGCTCATCCATAGGCCCTTTAGTGCTTGACCCTCATTGGCCGAGGCCGATCTTGGTAGGAGAGCTTTTTCTTGAGGCATCTTCTCTAATGGAGAAAGGACACCAAAAAGATAAGGAAACCAAACATATGACCCCTTGCATGACATAAGATATAAAGAAGTTAGACGATTCCCAGAACTTCATCATAGCCTCCTACTCATAGGCATGGTGCACTTCACAACCATGAATGGGACTCTACTCAACGCGGGATGTTAGACTCAGAGGATCATTTACAAACCTAGTTCTCTGTTGCTAAGCTTGTCATGACTCAGACCTAGGGCCAAAGAGTTCCCAAAGAAGCCTCAACGTATCCATATTAACATTATCGATTTGGAAGCATAAACAAACAGTAAACATATAGTTCTAAGGGATAAGAAAGCAGGTCTCACGCTATATGGATGTAATAGGGAAAGATATTAACATGATTCCACATAACACATAGCACATACATATACTAAGGGGCGGGTAAGTATGACTAACTCTATGCGGACAATTTGGCATGTAGGATCTTTTGCATCATACATGTAACCATATCATAAGCTCATAACTAATTCACATAGGGATACCCAAAAGGTAGCCTTGTTCATAAGCATAATCACTAATCACAACACTTCGCATATAATCATAAAGGAGTTTACAAAATGTCCAACAATGCCTCTAGTCATAAGATAGGACGGGACCCAAGAGATACCCTGGGCTCACCCTCAAGTAAATAGCATAAATAAAATACCATCGTTAGAGGGATGGTGGTTTTTCCTTAAAAGATAGGACTCACCACTACAAGAAAAACCCGATGTCCAAGCTAGACATTGTACAGTGGATGAATGTAATCCTCAGTCCCTACATGGTAGATCATGTAGGCAAAAGTATGCGTTAGTACTTTTGAATGTACTAAGTTACATGCATGCAATGCATATGACTTACCAAAGCTGCATGTAATGTTAGATGATGAGTGCACATAATATAGGAATAGATATATATGTCAAAATATATAGTATATGATATGCCATGAATTCAATGATGCATGAAATGCATAAATGCTCATATATAGTGGGGATGGACTCTTATCGACAAAATCAAACCCATGCGAGCTGTTACATGAACTAGTCCAAGGTAGACCTCCCACCGGTAGAAGAATATTACTTGCCAAGGGTAGTCTTTACCACACCTTATGATCACATATTTTTGGTGTGACGGACACCTTCCTTACGACCTCGCTTTTCAGAAGGATTTCCATATCAAAACATATCATATCACATCAAAATGTTTAACCATACCTTACGGCCAAGTCTTTTTGGAAGAACTTCCATATCAAAAAATATCATATCATATCAACATGTATAACCATTCCTTATGACCCAATCTTTTTTATAAGGATTACCATATTCCTATGTTGGCACATAGTTTAAGGAAAGAGAGCGGACCCTTGGGGATAGCCCTTTCACTAGAATACTTATATATATACACGCTTTCAAAAGAGGCAATAGTCTTTTGAAATCATTTCAATGCACATTTGGGCTCAAAAGCCAAATCATAGCTCATAATCATTATCCTCATGCATAGAAATAGCTCATTCACATAATGATATGGTGCAAACACCCAAAATCTTAGAGAACCATAACAATATATATTTATGTGATCAGATTCTTGTCATAACCAATATCTTATCAGAATCATTTACATAAACATAATTAGGCTTCACCCATTATATAATTTTCATAAAAATCCAATGCTCATGAATGCATATACTATGAATAAGGTGAGATTAATATGGGTAATAGAGATTCAAACTTAAATGTATGAATTTCAATTAAAATCATAAGCGAACTTCACATTTAAATCATAATATAGATTACCCATGCACAAATCAAGCTTTAAAGGGGACATGCACTTACATACTTTATACCTTCAATGCATTTCATCATCTCAGGGCTTAATTCACTTTAAAATCAATATTTATCCCACACATCAATTGAACTTAATGAACTTAATATTGAAAAGTCATATTTCAAGTAAGCTAAAATTCATGAAAATCACTTGAAAAGAGTTTGGGTATTCTTCGTTGAAAGGGGGCAACAATCAAACCCACATATCTTAGCTAATGAAGAAGATTCAAGAAGAAATTTTGTGAAGATAGAGTACTTCCTTGATCCCCAAGCTTAATTCCCACTAGAGTTCTTTGAGATAGACTTGAGAGAATTTTAAATATGAGGAATGAATTTGAATGAGGAATAAAGTTTTAGGTCATTAGGAAGTCTTTAGGAGCATAGGAAGTTACAAAACACCCTTAGAATAAACCATAATTACGGAAACACCATTAATGAAATGAGTTGAAAAATTGAAAAACGTCGCCTCATGGAGGACCATACAGTGCGTGACATGCCAAATGGACCGTATACTTGTTCGTGATCTAACACTTGGGAAAAGTTTTACTTGATGAAGGCCCGAAATGGTAATCCCATACATAGAATTTTTTTGAAAAAAACACCCATACAGAGGGCCACATGAGCCATACAGGGCCACACAGGCCATATGGTTGCCCATTCCACCTCTGTTAGAAAAGTTCTCCCATGACGAAGTTCCGAGATGGTGATTCTATACTTAGAAAAATTACACTCCAAAAGCCATACGAAAGTCCATATAGTCCGTACCACCTTGTATAGACCGTATACTTGGTCATACCCTTATACTTGGTAATGAAAAATGGATTTCAAGGCTAAGGCCACCACACGGTCTGTGACATGTCCAGGTGTGATGTGCCTTAGTTTAAAACTCCACGTTTAAGGAACAAACACCTTCATAAGGTCAAGGGCCACTCCATGGAGGTTCCACACAAGCCGTGTGACCTCACACTGACCGTGAGGGCTCCAATAGAGCATCACCTTATTCCAAAACTTCTCGAAACCAAAATGTTCAAGATCCAATGAGACCGTACAACGTTTGGGTCCTTACAAGTGATGTCTTTACATCGTACGTTGTTGTTATTAGTCATATATTTGTTTAATTTTAGCGTACTTATATTGCCTATATATCTTGGGATGTCATCCGTCTTGATATGTTAGTTTTATCGTACTTGCATATTATCATGTGCTTTTCTTTATTAGTCGCTCTTTCTGTTCCCTTTCTTTTCGTTTCCTTTTTTCATATCTAGTTTCTTTTGCTTATGGTATTTTCAAATGAGGGTTCCTAGGAAACAATCTCTCTACCTCTATGATGTAGTGGTAAGATCTGAGTACATTCTACGCTCTCTAGACCCCACTTGTGGGATTCCACTGGGTATGTTGTTGTTGTTGTATCTTGCCTCTACCTTTTTTACTGCAATTAACTTGATATAATTATAAATATATAGCTCTAGAATGGAGGATAATGATTGGGATCTAAGTGCTATGATAAGAAGCTATAATATTAGTGGACCTAAGAAGGTTGTAACTTCGAACATAGGCTTGGAGACATTTGAAAATGATGATTGGGATACTTTTCATCGACTTTTAGCTGCTGACTTGACTAATTTTAATAACTTACCAGAAATATGCTCCATGGATTTTCTAGTTACTCTTCAAGAAAAGTTAGATGATCAGGCCATAATCATGGATCAAAATAATAACCAACAATTACACTTACATCCCATTCAACCAACTCAATCTAGCCAACAAATCTTTGTTTCTGCATCACCAATGACGGTAATGTGTGTGCTAACAACAACTACAACACCAAAAGAATGGATTGATTTTCAGCAACAACACAAGATACCGAATAATGGTGATCCTTATTTAACTTTGCCCGTGAAGACTCCTTTAATCAAAACTTATTAAAGGCAATTACTCCCTATGTTACATTTTATATTCTTGTGTTTTGAGTTTTGATTTTAGTACTTTTAATTTGAAATTAGGAAAAATCAACTAGTAAGGGTTGTCTATGAAGTATTGCAAGAGGAACTCACAAATGATAAATGGACATGGCACAAGTGCGGTTCATAAGTCACTCAACGGTTTTCCATTCTCGAAGTTTGCTCTCTTCACCATATTTTATTTCATAAAAAAATCAATTCTTAATTTTCCATATAAAAATAGTAACTGTTATTAATTATGTATGTAGATAAATTCAACAATGACAAGTATCAATTATTATTTTGCGTGTGTCACATAACAAGAATTACTGTAACACCCCACATTTTTACATGTACTAATTCTATGTGAATAAATCATGATATGGATTGGTCAAAGTAGTGTCAATTCTTGAAAGTGCTTGATTCTCGTGTTAACGCGCGATATGGGCATCTAACGCTTAAGAGGGTCGAGTGTATATGTGTTTTATGTTAAATTGAGGATATCACAACCCTAAAGAAAGTAAGTGAATAAAGGTGTTTGTATGAATTAATAATCTAGTAGGTGAGTCACCAACTTGCTTACCTTGAATTTGCTAGCTAAATGGAGACGAGGTTCGACGTCAAATTTGTCCAAGTTCGATTACGACTAAAATCTATTTTAAGGGTGTAATTTTAGCCCATGTTTTAGCATCATAAATGGACCTTATTTTAAGCCCTAGAAGAATGTAAGAGGAGCCCAAGTGTAACACAAACTACTTGATTATTTAAGCTAAAAATGGATTAGAGGAAAGCTGGAAATTGGCAGCCCAAGTCCTTTAGAATTTGATGCCCATTTTGGCCCAATTTTGGGGACTAAGCTGCTGAATAATTAGCCCAAGTAAATGAGGTATTATTTCGTCAAAATGCCCAAATAAATTCGTCCAAATCATCCCTTTAAGAAGGAGTTATAAACAGCCAATTTGCATTTACTCTCTTACACTTAGAAAATTTTCAGCTTTCCCAATCCTCTCTCTAAACTTATCTCTACCTAGCAAAGCAGCAGCCAAACGACTCTTTTAGGTATCTTAAGGAGTTCCTCAACTTTGAACATAAAGGTAAGTGATTATAATTGTGTTTTTGGTAAGGTTTCTTCATAAAAATCAAGAAGTATATGATAATATGTTATGCTGGAAATTCTGGACAGCATGTGTACAGAAAATTGCTGCACTCTTTCCTTTTGTTTTAGTGATTTCCAAATGGTTTTTGGGTTGTATTATGAAGAGATTTTGATGTTCTTAACATGGTTTGAGTTATATACATTACCCTAAAGTTGCTTCCCAGATTTGGGTTTCATTTAACAAATTAGTTTTATTGTGCTATCGTAAGTGTAATGTTGATTGGAATTTGTGGGCTGTTGGATTTAAAGCTATTGGTTCATGTCCTTAATAACTTCTTGGGTGATATTCTAAGACTATATTAGCACTGTTTTTATGTGTAAATGTTGGTGTAACAGTTTGCTCAGAGTTGGAAAAGTTTTGAAATTGTTGACGTTGAAATGTAGCGAAGGGGGGGGGGGGTAACATTATGCTGTCCATTTGTAGGTTGTGTAGAATTATAGTATGTTGTTCCACGACTGTCCCCTATTTTAGGATTATTTTTGGACTATATTAAGATTGGTTTTATGTGGTAAAAAAAATGTTGGAATCAATTTAGGTAGAGATAAAACAGTATAAGGATTGTTGATGTCGAAGTGTGGAGAAAGGATGTAACGTTATGCCACTTGTTTGTATGTTGTGAAGAATTGTTATGTTTTATGCTTTGTGGGCTGTTGTAGGACTGTTAAGGGTCTGAATGTAAGATGTACATGATATGTACATAAGAATGGTTGTTAGAAAATACGTTTATAAGTGAAAAGGTTGAAGAAATGCCCTTGCGTCACTAATTGA
>JAPFFP010042131.1:0-14437 GCA_026153255.1 Solanum medicagineum | reverse complement strand
GAGTGATAACCTTAGTTGGCGATTTTCTCTAGAGGCTTGTCATAGTGTATGAAGATGCTAAATTATAAGAAAAGTGATGCTATGGATAGGGTACAAGTGCCCCTTAGGTAAGACTAGTGAAACGAGGATAGCTCAATAGATAAGAAAAGACTTGAGGTGTGTATCCATGATTATGTAAAGATGTGTGAAGCTTTAAGTTATGATTGCTATAAGAGTCTAGACAATATTTTTGAGTTTAATGTGAAGTAGGCTGAGGTAAGCATTCTGTGTTATCCCGAGCAACTAAGTTGATTGGGGTTTATGGATAGATGATGCGGAGTTTTCCATTATAGTCTAAGTCTTATACAGATGGATTTATGAGAGCATAGAAGTTGAGTGTTAGCAGGCAAAAGAAGAGGTTAGATTGTAAGAGTTGTTAAAAGTTGTTATGTACACCATCAAGAGTAGCAAACACCGAGAGAGAGTTCCATAGGGACAAGAGGAAGATAAGAGTGGTGTCGTTGGAAAGAGTTTGAGTAGCTAGTCATATGTATACGACTATAGCATAACAGAAGAGTTTAAGACATTCTTGTGGGTAGTGATTCCTTGACCGAGAGGAGGTATATGCTTACAACCTAGTAGAGGAAATTGATTCCCAAATTTAGAGAGAGAGGACCTTGAGAGCTAAGAGGGAGATGAGGGATTATTAACCTAGAATGAGTCTTGAGTTTAGATATTGATGAGTTGATCAGGATGAGATGTTGATGTTTCTAGGTTCTTATATTCCTTAAAGCTCAGTTGAAGAGATGATTTATTCCTGTCTTACGTATGAACACCATGACTTTGGGCTGAACCCATACACCCGACATTGATTCATGTTCATGATGAGTCCCGAGGATGATGAGTGACAGTTGTACTTTATCTTACGGAAGTCTCGGAATTCCCAACCTTTTTATCATACGAGATGCAACTTGAGTTTCACTACATATTCAATTCCATAAATTCACGATGGGTCCAAAAGGACAAATGAAGTTGTATCATATTACGAATGCTCTCAAATTGAATTCTTTGAATGAATCACGCTCATGATCTTTCACTCCAAGTCTTTTCATTAATCCTTCCTTCAGGTGTTATTAGTGATGTTGATGATAATAGATGAGTTATTAATTGAATGAAATGTGACCTGAGTTTTACACTATATAGTTACGTGAGCTCAGAGTGAGTCTTGATAGACGTGGGATGATGTACTTCATTTCAAATGTCCTCAGATAAGATTTTGCAATTGAATTGTGTTAAAAATCTTTCTTTCTAAGCTCATTGAGTAATCCAGCTTTCCAGTCTTGATAGAAATATTAACGATAGTAAAGGAGTTATGGTTGATGAGAGAGAGAGTGAGAGTTCGTGTTCCTGATGTCATCTTACGCATGCACTAACCTTCGGCTTGTTATGCCATTTTTGATGGTAGTAGATGAGTTATGGGTGATGAGAGAGAATGAGTGCTTCTGAATTGTGATAATGGAGTTGAGTTCCTATCCTTGAGTTGATGTTCCTTTTGAGCCTCTACGTACTAGACTATGCAAGTCCTTGATGGTATTCGTGCCTAATAATGATATTAGAGATAAAGTTTAAACTCTATATATTATGTTCTAAGTCTATTTGAGAATGACTATTCAAGTATCTGAGTATTTAAGTTCTTGATGGTATTCATGTTTACATGGCATGGAGAGGTAGTATTTTGAGGTTTTGCCAAAGGGAGAGATAACAAGTTCCTCCAGGTCCAAATTATGATGTTGATAGCAGTAGACTGAGAGTAGGGGTAGATGAGAAGGAGTCAATGCAGCGTTGTTGTGATATTGGTCTTAAACTTGTGTCATGTAGGGATAAAGTTAGGGAAAGGGAGAGAGATGATATCCTACGATGTGCAATAGATAGGTAAGAGTATGTTGGTGTGACTTTGAGTGAGAGTTCATTAAATGGTCGAGGTAGAAGTGTTAAGTAGGCTTGAAGATTCTAAGACATAGTTGAAATGGTTAGAGTGATAAGCTTGAATGTGTGGTTGTTATTACGTGAGTATTGATGATAGAGTATTGAAGGCTTCATGATGAGGGTTTCAAGTAAGGATAAAGGGGTAGTGAAGAGGACTAGGGATCTCCTAATGGAAGTCCCTGAGAAAGTATAGAGTTGAGTATTGAGGGTTAGCCTTGTATGGATATAATCATCTTAGTAATAGCACCTTGAGGCTCAGAGGTAGGGTTGAATGGAATAAGAGGATTTGGACAGGTAGAGTTTTGAATAGGAGCTATGAGCTTAAGTTGATGGAGTAGAGTGTCGTGAAAGGGAGCTCAATTGAGATGAGGTCCTAAGCTTGAGAGTTGTACATAGAGTCTTATGTATCAATGGTCCCATTCTCCATTAGAGTTGATGGCTTCCTTCCTAAGTTCGAAATGCTGATTGTTGAGGTGTTCAAAAGATTCGAATTGATTGAGTTTCGAAGTTTAATTCGTGCCTAACGATGAGAATGTTGAAGGCGTTCCTATGCTTAACTTGATTGATGCTTCCACTCTTGAATCGATGTGTCTATTCTTGAGTTTGAGTAGAGTCTATAGAGATTGATGAAGAGTTGAGGGTTTTAGTTGTTGAGGGATGTAATGAGATAAGTCTTGAGTCTCATCGTGCTTTCCTTCTACATCTACTCATCATTCGAGAACAAATGATCCCAAGGGGGAGATAATGTAACACCCCAAGAGACTTTTGAAGTGCCCTTAGAATAGAATCAAACGCATAACGCGTCTTCCCAAGCTCCGATGGAAAATCAAAAACCAGATTTGCGATCAGCACAAAAAATTGAGTGGGGAAATGGTCTCGACCCGATTTCACAGCAATCGAGTCAAAATATAACTTTTTGTAATTAAGTAATTAATTCCGGGATAGTGTTAATGCGCGCCCCAGACGTGACGCGCCAAGGAAGCACACTCACTCTTGTGTTTTCTTGAAAATTTTTTATGGGAATTAGAAACTTGTTTGGAGAATTTTTAGAGGAAAATACACTGGTCCGCGCCCGAGGTGTGTCGCGGACCTGTGTAATTTTTGGGATGATTTTTCTTTTATTTCGAGAAGGGTAATTTTTCATTCCCCAATCTCTCCTAAATCCCAAAAAACGTATATATCAGTAGTTTTTCTTCAGATTAAGGGTTTAACCCATTCTTTTCCTAGTTTCAAAGCGAGGGTTCTCGAGGAAGAAAGAAGAGAAAGTTGGGGATTTCAAGATTCGAGGTCAATTTCTTTGAAGAAGATTAACAGTTCTTCATCCCAAGTAAGTAAGGCTAAACCAAAAGCATGGAATTGTTCTCCCATATGCCCCATAGATGTTCATAGATGAGTTTAGAATCCATGAGTCCCCGCACATGATTCTTGAAGTATTATCTTAAGTAAATTCTTGAATTAAGTTCTATTGTATTAATGAGTTTCCTGTATACAATAATATCTTGATGATGTTCTTGAAGATGCGAAACTGTTTCAATGTATGTTCATGCCTTCATTCACTTGAAACCTAATTGAGGACTATTGTAAAACCTCATGAAATAACAAAAATACCCCTAGATTTGACCCTGCGCGTAATATTCCCTTGCTCAATTTGCAAATCCGACACCGGATTTACGATCAGTGAAAAAAATTGAGTCAAAAAATGGTCTGGACTCAGCTCTAACTCGAAAAAATGTGAATTATTTTTGTCCAAGTGAGCTTAAAACAATGGAACTTTCGTGCCCTTCCGCGACGCGAAGTGGACGCGGAACCACACTTAAGAATTTTTTGAAAATTTATGAAAAGTCAAAATTTCACAAAAAACATGCTAAAAAGCACTAGTTCACATCGCACACTAGTGTACGAGAGGAGCAATTTCGTTTTTTATGGGAAAGGGCAAATCTGACTTTTTTCACACCTCATATCCTAAACTAATCCATTTTTTTAAGTCGTAATCTGTTCCTAAAACGTATTTTCTACTCTTTCATTCTCACAAAAACCAGAAAACCCTTCCTAGAACTTCAAGCATAGGATTAAGAACAACTAGGACATGCATGATTTTCCTTTCAATTCCTCAATAACTCATTCCAAGGTATGTAAGGCCACCAAAAAGTAATTATTTTGCTAATACTTGTAGATATTGACACTATTTTTTACCCATGAACCTTCAAGTATCAATTGAGACTAAGTTTCCCGTAAACTTTGTAAGGATGTTAATTTCTATGATAAATTCCGCATATTCTTGATGAAGTTTTATAAATCTTAGTCTTTATAGTATCCAATTCAAGAATTCTTATTAAGCTTATATTCAATTATGATCAAGATTTATAATTGTTAGGTTTCTTGAAAATCTTGATACTACTCCAAGAAAAGAAAAGATTAGTTGGAGTACCTTTAAAGCTAAGTTCAAGAAGCGCATTTTTAAAGATTTATGTTTCATTGTTAGCCAAGAAAATCTAGTATGTTTTTGAGCCACTGAGTTGATTCTGGTTTTCAGTAAGTGAACAAAGTCCTATGAGAAAGCTAAGTAGTAAGTCGGGCTATGTTCCCGAGAAAACAGACTTTAAGAACTTCAAGTCTTAAGTATGAGCTAATAAAGTTTTGGGAGTAGTCTTGAGCACCGATATGGGTAAGAGTAGAATAAATCACTCGAACTCATAAACTATGTAGCCAGCGTAGGATAGGATTATACTATGGTACGTTCCTCTTAAGCCACTGAGATGGCCCAGTTATGGGATGGATCCACTCCCCTAGTTATTCATCCCTTACCCCGGCAAAGGACGGGACTGCTCTGGTAGCGTGTGCAAGATGCTGTATCACCACAAAGCTGATAGTGGTGGTTGTCGATTAGAGAAACTCTCCAAGCTAAGAAACTAAGTTTTACTTATCAATTTTCAGCATGTTATTTTCAGCATACCAGCCTTTATGACTATTGCTATTTAATTGTGACTCTGTTTATATCTTTTGAGAACCATTATGATATACTATTTAAATGTTTTGGCCATCTTACATACCGTACATATTACGTACTGGCATCCTTAGGGCATGCATCATTTTATGATGCAGAAGCAGGTGACAGAGTTCCTTAGCAGCCGCTTCGTTGAGAACCTGACAGCTATCAGTTTTAGTGAGGCCTCTACTCAGCCCGAGGCTCTATGAGTTATGTTATTTCATTTCAGTTTTTCTTCTCAGTTCTGGCTACTTGGGGCCTATCTCAGTAGTCCTTTCATACATTTTAGTAAAGGTTTCATAGACCATCTGTTAGTATTTCAGTTTCTAGTTCATTCAAATATTGCTTAACATTGTTCGTATTCATCTTGTGCAGACAAGTTTAGATCATCTTATTGCTTTTATGGCTTTTTCCACTATTACTAAGTCTTTGCTGAGTAAGTAGCCAGGCCAAGTGGTACGCTTGGGGCCAGAAGTTATTTCCGAGTGCCGACCACGTCCAGGGTATAGGCTCAGGCGTGACAAACTAAGTATCAGAGCACAGAGTTCAAGAGGCCTAGGGAGTCTATGGAACCATGTCTAGTAGAGTCTGTATTATGGGTGTGAAGTGTGCCACATCTATAATAGGGAGGCTACGGGACATTAGGAAGTGTCATCACTACTTGTCATCCTTTATCTCGTGCTACAGAGTATATCTCTATGAAATCCTTTCTAACTCGTGCGTTCACGCCGTGTTTTTTCAGATCATGCCTCCTCGTAGAGCTAACGGACCAGTAAGGGGCAGAGGATGCCCAGCCAGGAGAAACACAAACCAGCCTGGTTGAATTTCGTAGGAACCTAGAGGCACCAGTTGTGCCTGTGGAGCACCCACAACAAGTAGACAATACTAATGCTGAGCTTTGCTGGCCATTCAAACTTTGGCTCAAGCAGTCACCACTCAGGGGGGTTGCCAAGGAGATGGCAGGAATGATGGGGCGGATACCGCGAGAGCCATAGAGTTTCTGAGGATGAACCCACCAGATGGTGTCCAATATGAAGGAGGATCCTGAGAACTTCATTGAGGAGCTTCAAAAGGTATATTAGGTGATGTGTATAGGTGATGCTGAGCAGGTTGAGTTGGCTGCCTACCAGCTCAAGGGGGTAGTTAGGCTCTTGTTTGACCAGTGGAAAGGGAGAAAAGCAGATGGGGCGCCAACTATTAGTTGGCCAGTGTTTAAGGAGGCCTTTTTGGGACAGTATTTTTCTAGAGAGATGAGGCAAGCTAAGGTAAGGGAATTCTGAACTTGAAGAAGGAGAATATGAGTGTACAGGAGTAAAACCTCAAGTTTATTCAATTATCCTATTACGCTCTAGCTATGGTGGGAGACATGCGTACGAGGATGGATCTCTTTGTGTCCGGGCTCCCTCGAATGACTAAGAGAGAGGGCAGGAGTGTGATGTTGATTGGGGATATGATTATAGCCCATTTGATAATGTATGTGCAGCAAGTAGAGGAGGAGGAGATGCAGGACAGGGAGGAGTTCAAGAGCAAGAGGGCCAAGACATTCAGGCCAGGAGTCAGGCAAGAGAGGGACTGGAGGTGGAGGTCACACACCTTTTAAGCCTAAGACAGCCGGACCAGCACCTTCATCCACCTGTGCACCTGCACCTGTGCACCGACAACAGGGATCACAGCACTGCAGGTTTCCAAGTAGCTAGTTCTAAGGTAGTGTAGCTCAAGGATCAAACTGTTATCCTACTTGTGTTAAGTATGGTAGATCTCATCCCGGAGAGTGCCTTGTGGGGACAAATAGTTGCTTCAAATGCGGTTAGGTAAGGCATTTCCTGAAGGATTGTCCTATGGGGAAGCATAACATGAACGATACCAGATCACAGACATTCTCTTCAGCACTGCAAGGTAAGCCACCTCACAGAGGTACTACAATAGGGACAAGCGGAGGCACAAACCGCTTTTATGCCATGGGCACTAGATAGGAACAGGAGAACTCACCGGATGTGGTTATGGGTATGATAAAAATCTTTACTCATGATGTCTATGAATTACTAGACCTTGGAGCCACTTTGCCGTTTGTAACCCATATATAGCTGTGAAGTTTGGGGTCAACCCAGAATGCCTTCTTGGGGCTTTCAATGTTTCTACTCTTACTGGAGAGTCTACTTTATCCCAAAGAATTTATAGGGGTTGTCTAGTCTCAGTTCATCATAAGACTATTGTAGCTGAGTTGGTGGCGTTAGATATGGTAGAGTTTGATGTCATCCTAGGCATGGATTGGCAACATGCTGTGTATGCCTCCGTAGATTGCAGAACCAGAGTAGTCAAATTTCAGTTCCCAACGAACTAGTCTTAGTGTAGATAGGTAGCTCATTTTTTCCTAAGGGTCAGTTTGTCTCATATCTCAAAGCCAGAAAGTTAATCTCCAAGGTGTGTATATACCACCGTGTCAGAGTTCAGGATTCTCGTGCCGAGGCACCGTCTCTTTAGTCTGTCCCAGTTGTGAATGAGTTCCCAGAAGTCTTTCCTGAGGATCTTCCCGGAGTCCCTCCTGACAAAGAGATAGACTTTAGGATAGATACTCTTCCAAATACTTAGCCCATATTTATTCCTCCATACCGTATGGCTCCTTTAGAGCTAAAGGAGTTAAAGTTGCAGCTGAAAGATCTTTTAGACATGGGTTTCATTAGACCAAGCATCTCACCTTGGGGTGCTCCAGTTCTTTTCATGCGAAAAAGGGACGAATCTCTTTGGATGTGCATAGATTACTGTCAGTTGAACAAGGTCACCATTAAGAACAATATCCTCTTCCCAAAATTGATGACTTATTCGACCAACTTCAGGGTGCTACCTGTTTTTCCAAGATAGATCTCAGATCTAGGTATCATCAGCTTAAAGTTAGAGAAATACATTCCTAAGACAGCTTTAGAACCCGATATGGTCATTATGAGTTTTTGGTCATGCCCTTCGGGCTAACAAATGCACCAGCAACTTTCATTGATCTATGAACAGAGTGTTGAGGCCGTACATAAATATGTTCGTTATTATGTTCATAGATGATATCCTAATCTACTCCTATAATAATGAGGAGCATGCAGACCATCTTAGAGTTATCCTTCGGACCCTTAAGGATAAGCAGTTATACGCTTAGTTTTCTAAGTGTGAGTTCTGGTTGGAGTCTGTGGCATTTCTAGGGCACATTGTGTCTGGTGAGGGCATCCAAGTTGATTCCCAAAAGATTGAGACAGTAAAGAATTGGCTGAAACACATAACTCCCATGATATAAGGAGTTTCTTGGACTTGGCGGGGTACAACAGATAGTTTGTAGAGGTGTTTTCTTCTATCTCAGCTCCCTTGACTAACTGACTCAGTAGACGACTAAGTTCTAGTGGTCAGAAGCTTGTGGGAAGAGTTTCCAAGAGTTGAAGACTAGGCTGACTACAGCCCCAGTCTTATCCCTACAAGATGGAGTTGATGATTTCATGGTTTATTGTGATGCTTCCAGGGTTGGCTTGGGTTGTGTATTAATGAAGAGAGGCAAGGTGGCATATGCCTCCAGACAGCTTAAGAGTCATGAAAAAAATTACCCAACTCATGACCTTGAGCTTGTTGCGGTGGTGTTTGCCCAGGAGACACTACCTGTATGGTGGGCATGTAGATGTATTCACGAACCACAAGAGTTTGTAGTATGTGTTTGGCCCGAAGGAGCTAAATTTCAGAAGAGGAGATGGTTGGAGCTGCTGAAAGACTGTGATATAAGTATCCTCTATCATCCAGGTAAAGCTAATGTAGTTGCTGATGCTCTTAGTAGGGTAACCATGGGGAGCACAACCCATGGTGAGGCTGAAAAGAAAGAGTTAGCTAAGGAGGTTCACAGACTAGCCTATTTGTGAGTGTAGATTGAAGATTCTGATGAAGGTGGGGCCATTGTCAAAAATGGGTCAGAGTCATCATTAGTGATAGAAGTGAAAGAAAAGCAAGACGGGAATTCCATCCTTCTCCAACTGAAAGAAGATGTTCAAAAGGAGAAAGTATTAGTGTTCTCAAAAGGGGGAGATGGTTTGCTGAGATACTAAGGCAGGTTGTGTTTGCCAAATGTTGTCGGCCTTAGAGATAGGATGTTGGCTGAGGCTCATAATGCCAGATACTCTATCCACCCTGGTGAAACAAAGATATATAGAGACTTACGAGAAGTTTATTGGTGGGGTGGTATGAAGAAGGACATTGCAGAGTTCGTGTCTAGATGCCCAAATTGCCAACAAGTTAAAGTTGAGTACCAAAGGCCTTGTGGTGTAGCCCGGAACATAAAGATTCTGGAATGGAAATGGGAGATGATTAATATGGACTTCATGACAGGTTTACCTTAATCCCGTAAACAGTGTGATTCAATATGGGTCATAGTAGATAGAATGACCAAGTCAGCTCACTTCCTACTTGTCAAGATGACTGATACAGCTGAGGATTATGCTAGACTTTATCTTAAGGAAATTGTTAGGTTGCACGGGGTTCCTATATCCATTATTTCATAGAGAAGAGCTCAGTTTACAACACAGTTTTTGAAGTCCTTTCATAAGGGGCTAGGTACAAAGGTGAACCTTAGCACAACATTCCATCCACAGACAGACAGGCATGTAGAGCTAACTATACAGACCTTTGGTGATATGTCAAGGGCGTGCGTGATAGATTCTAAAGGTAAATAGGATAATCATTTACCTTTGATTGAGTTCTCCTATAATAACAGCTTTCAGGCCAGCATACAGATGACACCATATTAGGCTCTTTATGGTAGAAGGTGTAGATCACCCATAGGGTGGTTTGAGTTTGGTGAGGCAGGATTGATAGAACCTGATCTAGTCCATTAGGCTATGGAAGAACTGAAGGTTATCCAGGAGAGGGTCAAGTCTTACACGGATGTTAGAACAAGAGTCTTGGAATTTGAGGTACGCAATTGGGTGTACTTGAAGGTATCTCCAACAAAGGGAGTTATGAGATTTGGGAAGACGGGGAAACTCAGCCCACGATATGTTGGCCCTTACCAGATCCTGAGGAGAGTGGGCAGTGTTACTTACAAGTTAGAGTTACCAGCGGAGTTGAGCGCTATACACCCCATTTTCACATTTCAATGCTTAAGAAGTGCTTGGGAGATCCCTCTCTAGCGGTCCCGGTTTAAAGTGTGGGTATTAAGGACAATTTGTCCTATGAAGAGATTCCAGTGCAAATATTAGACCGTGAGGTTCGTAAATTGAGAACCAAGGAGATCGCTTCGGTAAAGGTTCTGTGGAGGTTCGTGGAAGAAGCCACATTGGGAAGCAGAAGCAGACATGAAGTCCAAGTATCCACACTTGTTCGTTGCCCTAAGTGAGGATCTTGAAGGTAAACTTTCGTATTTCACCTTGAAGGTTGATATTTATTAATTTACAAAATCTTGTGTTTTGAGCTAGTTTTGTCGTATCGTTATCATTCGAGGACGAATGGTCCCAAGGGGGAGATATTGTAATACCTCATGAAATAATGAAAATACCCCTAGATTTGACCCTGTGCATAACGTGTCTTCCCTTGCTCCGTTTGCAAATCCGAGACAGGATTTGTATTTAGTATGAAAACTCGAGTCGGAAAATGGTATCGACTCGGTTCTAACTTGAAAAAATGTGAATATTTTCCGCCCAAGTGAGCTTAAAAGAGTGGAGTTTTCGCGCCCCTTCCGCGACGTGGAGTGGACGCGGAACCGCACTTACAAATTTTCCGAAAATTTACGAAAAGTCAATCGTTTTCTTTATGGAAAGGGCAAATTCGACTTTTTCCACACCTCATATCCTAAACTAATGTGTTTTTAAGTCGTAATTTGTTCCTAAAACTTATTTTCTACTATTTCATTCTCACAAAATATGAAAACCCTTTCCAGAGCTTCAAGCGTAGGATCAAGAACAACAAGGCATTCAAGATTTTCCTTTCAATTCCTCAAGAACTCATTCCAAGGTATGTAAGGCCACCCGAAAGTAATTATTTTGCTAACATTTGTAGAGATTGACACTAGTTTTCACCCACGAACAATTTCATGCTTTAGGTTAGCCTTACATACCTGGAATGAAGAACGACACCAATTTTCTCAAGGATTTAACTCCGACCTCGAGAACCCTAGCTTCTTTTTTCTCTCAAGAACTCTAACTTACGTTTAGTGTAAAAAGCCTTAGAATGGGTTTAGAAACCCCTTTTTGACCAAAAAAGATATATTTTAATCGTGTTTTGAGTTTAGGAGAGGTTGAGAAAGGTCTAGAATGCCCCTCAAGAAAATTTGAAAAAAGTTCGCCTCAGGACATGGGGTCCGCGACACAGACACGACCCATTTTCGGTGTTCTTTGCCGTAAATTTTCCGAACAAGTTTTCTAATCCCACAGAAAATTTTTAGACAAAAGTTAAGTGTTGGTCCACGTCAGTTGCGCATCACACCTGTCGTGCATCTTCACTGGAATTTGTTTCCGCATTGAAAAATAATCTTTGATCCAGTTGCTCTAAAAATGAACAATGACCACTTTCTCACTCAATGTTTCATACTTATTGCAAATCCGATCTTAGATTTGCCATCGAAGCATGGGAAGACGCGTTATGCGCACATCTCTCCTCTAGGGGTATTTTGGTAATTTTACCGGGCGTTACATGGCGAAGTAAGGATTGTAATTTATATCAATAAGTGTTGCAGTTTTGTATCATTTAAGGGATTTTTGTAATTTTTTAATGAATAAGAAATAGGTCATTTTGTTCAAATAGACCAAAAAAGAAAGTATGTCATTTTCTTTTAAAATAGAGGGAGTATTTATTTTTCCCTATTTCATTATAAAAATCATTTCCCTCAAAACTTATTTCCTAAAAAATAATTCAAAATATTTAATCAACAAAATATGAAAAAATTGAAAAATTCATACAGCACACCCTAAATTCGGTTACCGAGTTAAAGGAAAACTTATGTGAATAAGCAAACATATAGTAGTTTATCAGCTTATTTACAATTCGCCACTAATATTTACTTAATTATGGTTTGAGTTTGTATAAATTCGAAAGTTTGTATAATTCAAATTTTGTATAATGTATGTATAATGTATATAATTTGTATAACTGTTTAAAGTTTAGATATTTGTGCTTGTATAAATCCATTATGTAGAGTTTATAAAAAAATACTTTGATTATACAAATGTACCCGCAAATTATAAAACTCACTCACGAATTATACAAATAGCTGCGTGAATTATACAAACAATTGTTATAGTTATAGTTACAAAATGAAAGTATCTAAACTGTAGTTATTTCAACCTAATAAATTTCAGGATTAACTCATTTATAAAAATAATCTGGAGTTAAATTGGAAGGACAGATCAGAGTTAGCAGCCCTATAAGACATTTTCAAACTATGTAATTGGCATGGAAGAATTGACCCGGCCCACCTATTTCTTCTAGCCCTACTACCTTCCTTAGATTATTAGTACTTAAATGGCTATAATTAGGGCTGCTAAATCATCAATATTGTGTAAAAATCTTCATCTTTGAATACGTACACAGGGGCAGATCTATGTACATTAGTGTGGGAATAATTACCTTGACATTCGGAGTCTTGGCTAAATGTACTTAGGTATTCTTTTCTGAAAGAATAACTTCTTCACATAGGAGTGATAAAATCGGCTTATACAATTATCATGTGTTTAATATATATACATTTGGATGAGTTAATGATACATTTATTTTAGGAATAATAGATCTAATGATGTAAACTTATATACCATATTCATCAAATATAGTGAGGCTCAACAAATTAACAAATATAACGAGAGTTTTTAAATTCACTATATATTTGTAATAGTTTTTTGCTATTCGTTATGTATCAGTGATATAACATATTTTGAATTAAAAAAGTTTGTATCCTTTGATAAAACACTTCACGTTGATACAATAGTTTGCTTTCTATCTATCGATGTATCACTAATACAAAGCAAATTTCAAAATTTATTATATCATTGTTACAAAATGAATTCCAGATATTGTTATTATGTCTGGTAAATATTTAAACTATCATTATGTTTTGCTAATTAGACCTCAAACTATTGATATTCTTGAAAATTTCCTTATTTTATTAATCATCTCATTTCAACTTGCTTAATTCAACTCATTTAATAATTAGTTTGATATTCAGCTTAGATTGACCCGTGTGAAAAGTTATTTTGAGATATTTATGTTAAGCTAAGGGGATAACCGAGTTAGGATGAAGCAAGTACAATTTCACTTTATTTTTTTAATAAAATAATTTATAGCTAAGTAAATATTAAGAAATTAAGAGCCGCGAATAAATATAAAAGTTTACTTTTCAGCAAGCTTTACTGAATTAAATTCTGGACAAGAAAGGACCATCATTTTTGTCACAAAAGTCATTGATCCATCACAACCCCTAATAGAAAATTTAGTCATCACCCTCCTTACCTATAAATATCTTTCATTTTACCACTTGTTTTCCCATCACCTTTTACTACTATATCAAAATGAGGCTTTCTAAATTCATTACTCTTTCTTCAGTATTTTCACTCCTTTCGCTGACTGCCTCGGCAGAGCAATGTGGCTCGCAAGAAGGAGGTGCGTGTTGTCCCTCGGGACTCTGTTGCAGCAAATTTGGTTGGTGTGGGAACACAAATGACTATTGTGGTTCTGGAAATTGTCAAAGCCAGTGTCTTGGTGGTCCCACACCTGGTGGCTCGACCTCTGTTCCTTCTGGTGACCTCAGCAGCAGCATCTCAAATTCCATGTTTGATCAGATGCTTAAGCATCGCAATGATAATGCGTGCCAAGGAAAGGGTAATTTCTATAGTTACAATGCCTTTATTAATGCGGCGAGGTCCTTTCCTGGATTTGGCACCACTGGTAGATACCACTGCCCGTAAAAGAGAAATTGCTGCTTTCTTTGCTCAAACCTCCCATGAAACTACTGGTACGTTATAAAATGTGATGGTTTAAACTTTTAAATTGAGATCTAAAATAGACATAATATTTGTTGAAATCTTAGTAACAATAATAATTGATTATGTACTTGTTGATATATAGGAGGATGGCCTACGGCACCAGATGGACCATATGCATGGGGTTACTGCTTCCTCAGAGAACAAGGTAACCCGGGCGATTACTGTACACAAAGTAGTCAATGGCCTTGTGCTCCTGGAAGGAAATATTTTGGAAGAGGCCCCATCCAAATTTCACAGTAAGCTCCTTATACATATATTCACAATTTTCATTTGAATAAAGGGAGAAAAAGAAATGATATTGCACTTTAAGTCAATGGGTTCAAAGTATCAATACAACGACTAATCTTTTATTACAAAACACGTACATATCTTACAAATTACAAACATACAAGGGGTGGCTCGACAGTATTAGAGAAAAGGCAAGCGTCTTGGGCCCTCAAATTTGAAGGCTTTAATTTTTATTTTAGTAATAATAAGTTATAGATTCTTTTAAGAAAAA
>JAPFFP010042130.1:0-14437 GCA_026153255.1 Solanum medicagineum | reverse complement strand
AGTGCCTGCTACGATTCGTAGTGAGGGTCTCGTAAGCTTTGCTAAGTTTTGGAAATGTTTCTGGAAATAGGTACGAGACCAAGACTATGGCTTGTAGGTCACCCTACGAGTCGTAACTACGTCTGGTATTTGTGATCAGAAAGTATTTATGAAGGGACACTGGTTCTATGAAGCTAGTGTTTGACTCGTAGGTCATCCTAAGAGTCATAACTACACTCGTATCTGCAAACCTGCAGTTGCCTTAGTACTTGATTTAATTTTAGTTAGTTTTTATCCATTTTTCTTTCTTGTGTGTTTAATTACCTAAAACATCTTGATGCTCACATGATTCGTTGGTTGGTTTGCAAATACTATGCCTCCAAAGGACAAGCGGGCTATTCAAACATTCAGGCGAAGATTGGTAGATGAGTCTTCTGAGACCGAGAGATCCAAGGGCTCGTAGAGGTGTATAGGGTCAGAATAGACCCTATGGAAAATATACCTCAGACCCGGGCACGTTCAGCTTGGGAGCCTATGGAAATGAGCAATACCTCCCAGTCTTAAGAGGTGGTACAAAAGGTTGAGAAAAATGGTTCGGGTAGTAGCTCACCACAGATGACTAGCATACATTCCGGTGCTGAGTCAGAGTCTGAGAGCACCTCTCAGCCTCAGCAGGAAAAAGTCCAATCTCACCCCCCGGCCGACCCCAGATGGTGTGTTACGGGCATGAAGGAAATATATGACCAGGGGTTGGAGAATAAGGGGCAAGGCAAGCTGGTCTACCGATTTCATGAGGAGTCTAGATCGAACACCACGGGACTAGATAGAGTACCCAGATTGTATGCTAGGTTGGACGAGCATGGACTACGGTGGACTACACAGCAGCTGGGCAAATATGCCCCTTTTGTAGTCCATGAGTTCTATGCGGCATATCTTGCTACACTCGTCGGGGACTACTGAAGAATAAGAAGCCAATTGAGTAGCCTAGGCTATGGGTGGTGACAGTTCGGGGGAGAAAGGTTGATATCTCGGAAGAGACGATCTACCGAGTGCAGTTTGGGCCCACTTATAGAGTACCCCAGTCGATCACAGAGTATGATAGTTGTATTGATAAAATGAGGAGAGCGGTGACTAAGAAAGATGTCGAGGTCAAGATGGAGCTTCTCCAATGGATAGCAAGCCAGATTTGTAAGGAAGGTGTTGAGACAATATGGGTTACAGACCATGCCAAGCACATTCTGAAAGCCTATCTCTCATTTAGGGAAAAGTTTTGGTGGTCTATTATCCAGATGTGCATCAGACCTACATTCACGGATAATGTGATCACATTAGAGAAGGTCGTGTTGTTGGCGAGTATCTTGGCAGGGTAAGAAATTAATTTGGCTCGCGTTTTGGCAGAACAGATCCACGAGTCAGCAGTCCGCACTCATCAAGCATTGGCACTCCACATTCAGATTCATATATTATGTAAGCAAGCAGGTGTAATCGTTTCACTTCACTTGGACCTTCATGTAGAGGCTTTGAGTATGATGGATCCCAGCCTAATCAAGGCTGATGAAAACCCAACCGCCCTACAGAGATCTATTCCACCTTCTATTCCAGAGCCATTCCTGTTAGAGCCTTAGATACCAGGTTCACATCCAGCTACTATCGGCACTACTGCAGCTACTACAAAGCCCACACCTGCGATTGAGATCAAATATACACCAGTCTCTAGCACTCTAGCACCAACAACACCTTCTTTATAGGTTGAGCCTCTTTTCTTTGTTGTTGCTTATAAAGCTTTATTGCTCAGGGTGACTGTAGAAAAGGGCAGGCTATGTGAGCTGTCAGTGCGGGTCCGGCCATTTATTGATCAGACTATTTGGTACACTGAGGAAAGGATGAAGGCATATGCTCAAGATTTGGTTAAAGAAAGAGTCTGAGCAGTGGACGCTAGGGTCAATGCATTTGAGGCCAAAGTTCACAACAGGCTTGAGGGAGCTAGGCTTGCCGATGCGAGCGCTGTAACTGAAGAGATGGCCAAATTCAAGGCCGTCTTATTATAGATGTTGGCAGCCCATGTTCCAGCCTTGGAGAGAACACTGATAGGAGATGAGGCATTTGATTGGCTCACTGACCGTCTGGGCACCTGAGTAAAGAGGCCCCTCGAACACATTGACCCAGCTCCGACCCTGAAGAAGCCTAGACAGGAGGAGGGGAGAGAGAGAGCACAACACACCCCACCTAGAGAGGGTACTTCTTACACTGCAGCTAAGGAGGAGAGACAACCCTATGACCCCACAAACCATCCTGAGACCGGTGTTTGATGCACCTTGATGTTTGACTTCTTTTGACCGCAATGCTCATTTTGTTATGTTGGATACTTTCTTTTCAGACAATCTTTTGATTATGTTGGTTTTTGGTTGTGATTAAATATGTTTATGTTAAATGTTATTTTTAATTCTACTTTGAATGTTTATTTTTGGTTTTTAATGGATGTATGTATATATTTCTATGTTATTATGTTTGGTTTTGTGCTTGTCTTTACCTTGAGGACAAGTATCATCTTTTGGTGGGGTGGTGGAAGTTATGAATTAAGGTGAAGTTTGAATAGCCTCAAGTCCATAACTTCCCCTATTTATGATCCCAAGGTTTTCTTGCCGTGTTTCTTTTTCCTTGTGGATGTTTTATTTTCTGTTGAGTCGGCATGTTTTAGGAAGTATAGATAATTTGAAAATGCATAGTAATATTATCTATTAGCATATATATAGTTCTTAACTGTTCTTTAAACTTTTGATGAAAAACTGGGTACCCACAAAATTTTTGAGGTTGTGATTATTGATGCATTCATACATTTTTTAGTATATGGCAATGTTTGTTCTGATATCATTAAGGTAAGTTGCGACTGAAAGCATGACCTGTGAGTCTATACTTGATTGTGGATGCAATTGCCATGTGTGTTGTGAGCTTAGTTTGATACATTCATGTATCATTGTATAGACTCAAAACTTGCCCTAGTACTCTAAGGTTGGTTTGTTGATTTGGTTGATTTGGAAATGATCTTAGGCCTTTGTTCTGATAGTAAGCCTACTTTTGCCTAAATTACCCACCAAATGAACTCGTGAATCCCTTGTTTCAAATGTTTGAGCTTTCATGTACTCATGTTTCTTGACACCTTGCTGACCTTACCTTATTTGATGAAATACCATGATATTGGCCCTGATCTATCCTTGAACATGTGAACTTTGATTGAGGCTAAAAGCATAATTTAGGGTGGCTGCTTGGTGGCCCTAGTTTGAGGCATAGATTTTGTGTACTTCACTTTAGGCTAAAAGCCTAATTTGAGGGTGGCTCTTATTGTGGTAAAGTAACAAAAAAGAGGTAGTTAACTAGGGTGAAAAGAATGAAAATAAATGATCATGAGCATGGTGAAGAAAAAAGAAATGAAAGAGTGCCTTGAGTTGAAAAGATTAGCAAAAATGAGTTCAAAATGAAGGCATAGCTGAAAAGTGAAGAAAAAGCCCGGGAAAAGCTTGAAATGGCGAAATAAGGGAAGAATTAGTGAAAGGTTGGATTATGAAAGCAAAAAGTGTTGGTAAACATGGTTCAAGGATAGCTTTTATTTGCTACTTCCCAAAATACCTTACCAAAGAACCGTGAACCTATGCGACAAGCCTATAAGTCCTAAAGTGATCCAACTTTGCTTTATCACCAAGCCAGAATATGAGTATAGAGGCAAACTTATGGTGTTAGTCATTATGCATGGATTCAATTATAAGAGTGAGAATGTTTCCTCATTCCTTGAAATTTAAATGCTTTTGAGTGAGTATAAGGGACTTCTTTCTAGTGAGGGCATTTACACTATATGAGTAGCATATGATATACCAACGATTGTGGACGGTTGATGCTCCTTAATTTGTCATAGTTGGATTGCCAGGTATCTCATTATGTTCCTGTTTACTTAATAATCTTACAATATAGTTTTGAAAATATATGCAATTACTTTAGTTACTATGCATTTCTCTTTGTCTGTGTAGATTGAGTCATCGCTTGAGGACAAGCAACAATTCTAACTTGAGGGTGTTGATGTGCTGTCAAAATACCGCACATGTGGTGCCCGAAACAAGGGACTTTATGAGTTCTTAAAGAGACTTTTTAGTGTTTTGATGTGTTTTTGTGTTAATCTTGCAGAAATGTTAGGTTGGCGTAATTTTGAAGAAAAGTTACAGATTTGGCTAAAGCATAGGCCGTCCGAGCCCAACTACGAGTCGTAGCCCACACTATGAGTTGTAGGTTATGTCGTAGCAAGAATCAGAGACCAAAAATCAAATATTTTCCAAGTGAAGGTCACCCCTACGAACCCACCCTACGAGTCGAAATACACACTACGACTCGTATAGGTGGAATCGTAGCAAGAATCAGAGAGCCAAATCGTTGGACCAAAAATTGAAGACCAAGATTATGAGACAAAGATAAGAGTCATAGATCAAGCAACGACTTGTACTTGTGAGTCATATCGATTCAATCCAAGATGCCAAGAACGTGATATGAGTCCCCGACTATGACTTGTAGGTCATCCTACGAGTCATAACTGCGAGACTTATCAGCTGCCAGCTATCTTTTCTGTGTAGATTTTAGGTTATTTTGTAAATACTATATATAGTTTAAGTTAGGTTTTTGAGATGAGTTAGACCAATAGACATTTCACAATTGAATTTTTGAAGCTTTTCTTAGGTTTTTAGGGTAGTTTATTGTTCTCTCTTGAAAAACCCATTTTGGGGACTGTAAATCTTGTGCTATCACTTTGGAAATCTATAAAGCTTGTGGGTTTGCAACTTGGGTGTCTTCTTTCATTATTGTTGGTAAAATTCTCAACTATTTCATTTATTTGCATGTTTGTATGTTTTCCCTTAGTCATGAGTAGCTAAGCACCCACAACTTGGGGTTGTGGGAACTATGGGTAATTGCTTGAGATGACCTAGGTTGTTTGCTTTCTATGTGTGGGTTTTACATGTATTGTCTATTTCCCTTCATTATTAATAATTGTTTTGTGGTGGCTAACACCAAACCCCGCCGACTATCACGATCCCGACCAAGGTAGTGATGAATAGGACAAGGGAAATAGATGATAGGATTCGGTTGATATGTTCCCATCTAATCAACCAAACCTAACCAAGGATAGGTTGACTAGGACAACAGGTAACGGTTAGCTGGCATGCTATGGTAGCCGACCAAGGCCATGGTGAAATTCGACCTTCACTCTCACAAGAGGGATGGAAGAACCTAAGTTACCGTCCTGCATGCAAATCACTAGTTGTAGTTATGTTATCTAGGTTTATCGAGTCAACGAACCATGGGGAACTCAATTCCCAAGTTGTCCCCAAAATTGAGTGTTTTCTCCCATTTTAATTAATGTTTATTTTATTTTGTTTTTGAATCACAACCCCCCCCTCCCCATTTAGAGATTGTAGTCATAAATACTAGAAATGATTAGTAGTGAAGTCTTGTAGTCAAAGCCCTGTATTCCTTGTTGATTCCACCCTAACCTGGGTTAATTTAATTACTGATAGCGACCACTTTCTTATGGAGCATGACCATCATCATATAGGCATAATGAATTTGTGGTGATGTCTTTTGGGTTGACCAATGCACCTAGCATCTTCATGGATCTAATGAATAGGGTCTTTAAACCCTACCTTGATTCCTTTATTGTGGTCTTCATTGATGATATTTTGATCTATTCACATAGTGAGGAGGAGCATGTGGGTCATTTGAGGGTTGTGTTGCAAAGATTGAGGGAATAGAAGCTATATGCAAAGTATGAGAAGTGTGATATTTTTGTTGATGGAGGTTGCCTCCTAGGACATGTGGTGTCGAGGGGTGGTATTAAGGTGGATCCTAAGAAGGCCGATGTGATTAGAAATTGGCCTAGACCATTGACCCCGTCGGATATTAGGAGTTTCTTGGGCTTAGTGGATTACTATCAGAGGTTTGTGAATAGGTTGTCCTCCATTTCTTCTCCCATGACAAAAGTGACTCAAAAGAAGGATAAGTTTGTGTGGATCGATGAGTGTGAGAGGAGCTTCCAAACCTTGAAAGATAAGCTTTTGTCTGCTTCTATATTGTCACTAAGAGATGGGCTTGAGGAACTTGTTGTATATTGTGATGCTTCTAGAGTTGGTTTGGGTTGTGTGCTAATGCAAAATGGTAGGGTGATAGCCTATGATTCTAAGAAACTCAAAGTGCATGAAAAGAAAATCCTACTCATGATCTTGAATTGGTCGCCATGGTGATTGCTTTGAAAATTTGGCGACATTATTTGTATAGGGTGCATGTTCATGTGTTCACCAATCATAAGAGCCTCCAATATGTCTGCAGTCAAAAAGATCTTAACTTGAGACAAAAAAGGTGGTTAGAACTTCTTAAGGACTATGATATGAATGTGCATTATCATCCCAGTAAGGCAAATGTTGTGGTGGATGCCTTGAGTAGGGTGTCTATGGGTAGCCTAGCTCATGTTGATGGTAGTGATAAGGAGATAGCTAGGGAGGTACATTGATTGGCTAGATTGGGAGTTAGGTTGGAAAAGGTTAGTAACATGGGTATTGTTGTTGTTAATGGTTCTAAGTGTTCCTTGGTTGATGAGGTGATAGCAAAATAAGATCTTGGTTCCTCCTTGTTAGAATTGAAGGCCTTGGTGAAAGAGGGCAAGGTGGAGGTTTTCTCCCAAGGGGGAGATGGTGCTCTTAGGTACCAAGGTAGGTTGTGTGTGCCTTGTGTCGATGGTTTGAGGGAGAAAATCCTTGATGAGGCCCATAATTCTTCTTATTCTATCCACCCTGGTTCCACCAAAATGTATAGAGATTTTAGGGATATATATTGGTGGGGAGGCATGAAGAGGGACATTGCCAAATTCATTTACGATTGTCATAGTTGTCAACAAGTCAAAGCCAAACATCAAAGGTCGGGTGGTCTAACCCAAGACATAGAGGTTCTTACTTGGAAGTGGGAAGAGATTGATATGGATTTTGTGGTTGGGTAGCCCAAAACTAGGAAAGGTTTTGATTCCATTTGGGTTGTGGTTGATCGGATGATAAAATTGGCTTACTATCTGCCGGTTAAGACCACATATGGGGCTGAAGATTATGCAAGGTTATATATTCATAACTTGGTAAGGTTTCATGGGGTTCCTTTGTCTATCATATCGGATCATGGTGCTCAACTTACTTCAAACTTTTGAAGGTCATTCCAAAGGGGTCTTGGTTCAAGGGTCAAACTTAGTACAGCCTTTTACCCTCAAATGGAAGGCCAAGCCGAGAGAACTATTCAAATACTTGAGGATATGCATAAGGCTTGTGTATTTAAGCTCAAGGTTAGTTGGGATGATCACCTTCCATTGATTGAGGTTTCCTACAACAATAGCTATCATTCGAGCATCGGTATGGCTCATATTGAGGCTCTCTATGGGAGACATTGTAGATCACTAGTTAGTTGGTTTGAGGTTGATGAGGTAGCTTTGTTGGGGCCAGATCTGGTTATGGAGGCTCTTAAGAAGGTTAGGATGATTAGAAAGGTTGAAGATGGTGCAAAATCGTCGAAAGTCCTATGCCGACGGGAGGAGAAGAGATCTTGAATTCAAAGTTGGTGATTGGGTTTATTTGAAGGTGTCACCCATGAAGGGTGTGGTTCCTTTTGGTAAGAAGGGCAAGTTGAGCCCAAGATATGTAGGTTCTTACAGGGTAATGAGAAGGGTTGGCAAGGTAGCTTATGAGTTGGAATTGCCTAGTGAAATGGATTTGGTTCATCTGGTCTTTCATGTATCCATATTGAGGAAATGTGTGAGAGATACTAATGCCATTGTGCTCCTTGACGTTGTGGGTGTTTTTGAAAACAATTTGACCTATGAAGAAGTTCCGGTTCTGATCTTGGATAAACAAGTCACGAGGTCGAGAAACAAAGAGGTGGCTTCTGTTAAGGTCCTTTGGAGGAATCAACAAGTTAAAAGTGCTACTTGGGAGGCCGAAGCGGACATACTAAAGCGATATCCTTACCTTTTCCACTCCGCTCAACCCTAAGGTATTGATCCAAGTCCTTTATATGATCTCATGTCTTAAGTTCAGCCCCATGTCATGGCATATGTTCATGTTTAAATTGACAAGCTCATGATGATTTTACACTTATGATGAGATTTTTGAAATGATGTTTAAGTGCATTGTTGCATCCTTATGTGGACTGAAATTTTTGAGCTTGGGTCTCTTATATATGCTTCTTTGACATTCGGGGATGAATGTTCCCAAGGGGGAGATATTGAAATGACCCCAAAAAGTGCCCAAAAATGTGCCTCAGAAGTGCCTGGAATCGTAATTTCCATGTATCTAAAATTAATGCTTAACATCGAAAATCTGACTTCATATTCTTGTTCAGGGAGTCATTTTGAGTGAAAAATGGGTCTAACTCTGATTGAAGAGCAAACGATCACCAATTTTGATTTTTCAAAAAAGCAATTTCCAGAGGGGTTTACACGCCCTTTCCGCAACGTGAACCAGTGTTAAAACTAGTGCATATTTTCGACTCGGTCCAAGACTTTTATGTCTTGGACCTAAGTTTTCCTAAATGTGAAAGTACCTATACTTTGCCATTTTTCACCTTCATATCATTCTAAACATTCCTCAATACTCATTCAAACACTTAGCCAAATATTTTACTCCGAAACTTAAGTCTCAAAACACTTTCCGGATCTTAAGGATTGCACTCAATCTTGGACCTAAGTTTTCCCAAATGTGAAAATACCTATACTTAGCCATTTTTTCACCCTCATATCATTCTAAACATTCCTCAATACTCATTCAAACACTTAGCCAACTATTTTACTCCGAAATGCAAGTCTCAAAACCCTTTCCGGATCTTAAGGATTGCACTCAAGCTTCAAGTGTCCATCTCCAATCTTCATCAAGTTCATCTCCAAAGCTAAGTTATGTGGCTTTCTTTCATGGGTTCCTTTCACTTATGATGCCCACGCTTCTTTTTCCTCAAAATTGCATGATTTAAAGTTGATTCACTAATGGGTCTTATTTATTATGAAAATCACTGCACACTATATTGGGGTTTATGAAAAGTGTGACAGTTTTGCTATGCTTTGAGCTATGAAACAAAGATCTATTGAAAGATTTGATGAAGGTTTTGATGTATATTGCTTAAGGGTGTTAGCAAGTATCTATTGAAGGTTTTACATTGAATTTTCTAGCATGATTTCACTTTTGAATTTCATGGTTTTACACTAGCACTACACACCCTCTAAGTGTTTGCTAAAATGTTCGGTTATGGTTTCTTGAGGAATTAAAGGTCCAATGCATATCTTATGAGTTGAATGACTAAATGATGATAGAATGATGATGAAAGTGATGTATGTATATGATGACTATATGATGATGAAAGGAATGTGTGAACGTGATGATTATATGATGATGGGAGGAATACGTGTGTATATATATGATTACGATATGAGTGTGTTTTATCATCCCGTTAAGGCTAATGTTGTGGAAGATACTTTGAGTAGGGTGTCTATGGGAAACGTAGCTCATGTTGATGGTGGGGGCAAAGAGGTAGCTAGGGAGGTCTATCGGTTGGCTAGATTGGGGGTTAGATTGGAAGAGGTTGATAATAGTGGCATTATGGTTATTGATGGTTCAAAATCTTTCTTGGTTGATGAGGTAAAAGAAAAGCAAGATCTTGATCTCTCCTTGTTAAACTTGAAGGCCTTGATGAAAAAGGGAAAAGTGGAGGCCTTCTCCCAAGGGGGAGATGGTGCCCTTAGGTAAAAAGTAGGTTGTGTATGTCTTGTTTTGGGAATTTGATAAAGAAGATTCTTGATGAGGCTCATAATTCTTCCTATTCTATTCACCCCGGTTCTACCAAGCTATATAGAGATTTGAAGGATGTGTTTTGATGGGTTGGCATGAAGAAATCCATTACTAAATTTGTATCTGGCTGCCATAGTTGCCAACAAGTCAAAGCCAAACAACAAAGGCCGAGTGACCTAACAGAAGACATAGAGATTCCTATTTTCAAGTGGGAGGAAATTAACATGGATTTTGTGGTTAGATTACCTAAGACTAGGAAGGGCTTTGATTCTATTAGGGTTGTGGTTGATAGGATGACAAAGTCAGCTCATTTCCTACCGGTTAAGACTACTTATGGGGCTGAAGACTATACTAAATTAGACATTCACGAGTTGGTGAGATTTATGGGGTGCCCTTCTCTATCACATCGGATCGTAGTGCTTAATTCACTTCACGCTTTTAGAGGTCCTTCCAAAGGGGTCTTGGGACCAAGGTAAATCTTAGTACGACATTTCACTCTCAAACGGATAACCAAGCCCAAAGAACTATCAAAACTCTTGAAGATAGGCTTAGGGCTTGTAATTTAGAGTTTAAGGGTAGGTGGGATGATCATCTTCCATTGATTGAATTTGCTTATAATAATAGCTATTGTTCTAGCATTGGTATGGATCCTTTTGAGGCTCTCTGTGGTAGACGTTGTAGACGTTGTAGATCACCAATTGGGTGGTCTGAAGTGGGAGAAATGGCTTTCTTCGGTCTAGATCTGGTTATGGAGGCTATGGATAAGGTAAGGTTAATTAGAGAAAGGTTTAAAACAGCCCAAAGTCATCAAAAGTCCTATGTCGATGTGAGGAGAAGAGAGTTTGAACTTAAAATTGGTGATTGGGTCTATTTGAAGGTGTCACCCATGAAGGGTGTGGTTCATTTTGGTACGAAGGGTAAATTAGGTCCAAGATTTGTGGGTCCTTATAGGGTGTTGAGGAGGATTGGTGTGGCAAACTATGAGTTAGAGTTGCCTAGTGAAATGGACTTAGTACATCCAGTGTTTCATATATCCATGTGGAGGAAGTATATGGGTGATCCGAATGTTATTGTCCCATTGAATGTTGTAAGTGTGGTTGAAGACAACTTGACTTATGAAGAAGTTCCAGTAGAGATCTTGGATAGACAAGTGATGAGGTTGATGAACAAGGATGTTGCTTCCGCTAAGGTCCTTTGGAGAAACTAACAAGTCGAAAGTGTTACATGGGAGATCAAAGCGGATATGCAAAAATGATATCCTTATCTCTTCCATTCTACTCAAGCCTAAAGGTTACTAACTATAAGTCCCCTATGTGATTTCAAGTCTTATGTTTTAGCCCCTATGTCATTTGCATGCATTCATGTTTGTATTGACAATGTTCATGGTGATTTTAACACTTATGTTGAAATTTTTGAAAAATGGTGTTCAAGTGTATTGATCATTCATTTTGGGGCTGATTTCTTCATGATTACCCTTCTAATATATGCTTCTTTGACATTCGGGGATGAATATTCCCAAGGGGGAGATATTGAAATGACCCCAAAAGTGCTAAAAATGTGCCTCAGAAGTGCCCAAAATCAATATTTCCATATATCTCAAAATCCATTTGTGATATTGAAAGTCTGACTTCATATTCTTTGTAATGGGGAAAAATTGAAAGGGAAATGGGTCTATCCTTGATTTCAAAGTAAACGAATCACAATTTCAATTTCTCAAAATAATTGATTTCCAGAATCGATCTGTGTTGGTACCACAACGCGCAACCATCGCGGACCTGTGTAAAAATGTTCTCCACGTTGGGTCTGCTTCATGGACCTGACACAGACCTATGTTATTTTGTTTCCAGTTTTTCTAGCTCGATCCAAGGCTTTTGGGTCTTGGGCCTAAGCCTTCCAATGCTTGAAAATACCTATATTTTGCCATATTTCACCTTCATATCATACAAGGCATTCTCCTATACTCTCTCAAACACTTCAACAAATATTTCACCCCTAATTTCAAGTCCCAAAACTCATTCGGATATTAAGGATTTCACTCAAGTTTCAAGTCGTAATTTCCAACCTTCATTAAGAATTCTCCAAAGTCAAGATATGTGGGTTTCAATCATTAGGTCATTTCACCCATGGTGACCAAGCTTTCTTTTTACCTAAATCTCATGTTTCTAAGTTGATTGACTCATGGGTCATACTTATTATGAATTTCACTATGAACTATATTGGGGTTTTGTAAAAGTGTGACTGTTTAAACATGTATTTAAGCTATGAATCTTGGATCTATCTTAAGATTTGATTAAGGGTATTGATGTATATTGCATGATGGTATTACCAAGTGTTGGTGGGTGGTCTTACATTGGATTTTCTTGTATGATTCACTCTTGAATTGCATGGTTTTACACTAGCATTACACACCCACCAAGTGTTTGATAAAATGTTCGGTTAAGGATTCTTGAGTTGTTGAAGTTCTAAAGCATGGATTATGATTTGAATGACTTTATGATGATTAAAGGAATGTATATATGTGTCATTTTCCTCTATAGTGTTGTGAGTTGACCAAGCCACGCTCGGGGGATTGTAGGCCCAAGTAACCACATTGAGGGGTTGGTAACTTGATTGCCTCGCTTTAGAGGTAGTAGGACCATGCTACCATAATTGGGGGGTATGTACCTCAATAACCACGTCGAGGGGTTTGTACCTCGATTGCCTCGCTTTTGAGATAGTAGGCCCGTGCTGCCATGTTCGGGGGTATGTACCTCAATAACCCCGTTGAGGATTTTTTACCTCAATCGCCTCTCCAAGGGGGTGGTAGGCCTTGGATATTCTATATTGATGGTTACTTCTTGCACACATATTATATTTTATGTAAGCATGATTTACTCTAAGCATCATCCATGCATGCCATATCGCTATATGCTTATTTATTGCCTATGTTTATGCATTTCAGTTATGTTGCCTAATCACTTGTTGCATTGCATCCTACATACTTATTACATTTAAACATACTAATGAATACTCTATGCGTACATAATGTTACCATATAGGGACCGGAGCTTCGCTTGATCCTCCTCCTCCTCCACGTGGCTAGTACGATCTCTCTCAAGCTAGTTGGTGAGTCCTCAACTCTAAGGATGATGTCTTTTACTCTTATGTTATACTAAGAATCTCTTTCCTTTATTTATATGCTTTGACTATGAGGGTGAGCTCGGGTTGCTTGTCTTGGCCCCTGCTAAGTTCTATGTTTAGAGGTGTTGTTGGATAAGTTATGTAATGATACTATTTCTTATTGTTGTTCTATTGCTTCCATAACCAATGATGTGTAATGATATGTTAAGAGGCTTGTTTGGGGTTCCTTTGGGTTCCCCATGCGCCGTGTCACATCTAGGCCCTAGGCTTGGGTCGTGACACTTCCAGGTCCGGGGTAGGTTGTGTTTGTTGTACTTATGTGTTGTTAGTATCATTATCAATATTGACTCAGGACAAGTGTCATGGACATAGGGTTGGCTTGCCTATAGGCGGTATCTAACAGGCGCCTTCATGACCTAAGAGGTTGGATCGGGTCACAACTACCATCCAATAACTTAAAATATATATACAACACAAAGACCACCATCCAGCCATATATAACGTATATTCTATAACTCAATCTATAAATAGTATATTTCTATATATTCTTGCTCAAATACGTATGCATTTTGACCCAGTTTAAGGTTTAGAGAAACCTAGTCTACCTGGAAGTAGATTCCTCATGTCCTTAGTCGATCCACCGGAGTCTTTTCCCTCCAAATTGCTTCTTGATGCTGCTCAATTGTTAAATGTAATTCATAAGGTCATTATGTCTGATTTGGCTGTAAAATCTTAGGAAACGAGTGAAATTACATCAATTATGAATAAAATGGGGAAAGAGGGATTCACGCTTGAAACATCAAACCAACCCCTGTAAAATAATTCCTACTTCACCTCGAGTCCACAGCCAGAAATTGAGGCAATATACATCTTAGAAGATAGAGAAACGACTCAATACAAAGTTACATTTTTTATCAACAAATATTTTTTATATAACATTTTGGTAAAATTCTGCAAATATATAGAAAAATTAAAAAGATCCAAGCATGCCACAACGTTCCTCTCAGAAAATAGAACAATTTAGACACAAATTTCACTTAATTCCATTGAGAAATGACCAAGATATCATAATGTAAAGTTTTCACTCATTTTGACTATATAATTAGCAAAACACTAGAGAGTTTACCTCGATATATGCACCGAACTCAAATTCTGACACAGCACAGCATTCCTTGCAAAAATTCATACAACATAACATTTTGAATCACTCAAATCGGATGAAAAATGAGCTCGAAATCATGGTGCAAAGTTGGAGGAATTTAATAACCAATTCCCTGGAAACAAGCATCCTTATATATATAGTGGTCAGACAGCCACGTCACTACCACGTGGTGCAGTTTGACGCTACCATGTGGCAGCACCACTTAGTTCTACGTTTCCCCCTTCTCATTCCATTAATGCTTCAATCTATTTTTCATCGTTTTGGGCTTGTTTGGACTCCAATTTTCGCAAATGAACTATATAACCCTATCAATTTTGATGTTCCAAATCCAATG
>JAPFFP010042129.1:0-14438 GCA_026153255.1 Solanum medicagineum | reverse complement strand
AAGGATCAAACTTAAGAAAATTCTACTTTCGGTCCCAAACTTTATTAAAACGAACCAATTGAGGACTTTCGGGGTTTGAATCAACTTACGGGTTCTAACAATATATATATATATAAATTCTATAACTAATTAGAACCCATGGTAAATTAGGATCGATTGCAGAGCTTCTTGATTCAAATAACGAAAAAATAGAAGTCTATCAAATAAGGAAGATTTAGGAATCTTTCCACGATTAAAAGTCCTTAACTTAAATTAATTTCTTTATTACTCCATAAAATATAATTTTACTAACATATATAAATGTTTTATACGTCTGGTTTAGTGAAGCACGTTCTAAGTTTTGCTAATGTGTCCACAAAATATGATATATTGGGCTGGGATATTTGAACAAAGAATATGAAAAATAACAAACTCTTTTTCTGGAGCAATCAAACTTGATAAAAAGGGCAAACAGTAGACAATAATAATACTCTTTTTATTATTTTCGCCCGGTATCTATTAACCAAATAAAATTAAAATTTGATTAACGGTGATATTAGTACTAAAGTATGAGGGAAGTATTACGTGGGAAGGAGTACACATACTCTTGTGAACCACAAGAATGGAAAAATCGATTTAATTACTTATAATATAGATGTGTTAATAATTTATCAATATAAATTAATAATTTGGAGTTGAATGGTTAGAAGTTAAATAATTAATTGATTAAAATTTAATGTAAAAAAAGACTCCCAATATAAAAGGTTGTTAGAATTCCTTATTTTATTGCTTCTTTCCATATATTTTAAAAGTCAATATTATAAATATAATTAAATAATAATTTTAAAAAAATTGGTGAAAAGATGATTTTATCTAAAGCACAGTCTTTTAATGAAAGGCAAAAAGTTTAATCAATATTTATAAGGGTCTTCACATTTTTAATATAGTATATAGATATAGATATAGATAAAAGTGCTTGGCAATTTTCAAAACAGCTTTAAAAAAGTTAAAATTTACTTAAAATAAGTTAAAAGTTAAAGCAGCCCCCCCCTCCCCAAATTTTTATTTTTTAGCTTAAAAGTTCTTATAGTTTGACCAAAAAATTACTTATTTACCCTGAATATTTTTTCATATTCCCAAAAATATCTTTAACTAAAGTAACCCTACCTACTCTTTCCCTTCTCATTATTTCAATTCAGGTCACAGCCCAACGCTCTTCTGCTCTTTGAAACCACCGCCTATCAATGTTCCTCTCGTCGCTGCTTTTCTCGTTTATTTAAACCCTTCCATTTGATTCAAACCTTCTAATATTGGAATATGAATGTATGTTTATTTATATATATTCTCCTTCTTTCACTATTTTTTAATAAATAATTTATGATAGTAAAACAAATACGTGAATGATAAATAAATATTACTAATCATGAATGTAACTAAAAAAATATCTTAAATTCTTTATGTGAAATAAGAAGCGACGTGCATGCCATTAGAAAGAATAACCATTATTGGTTGGCTAAATGTTGGAAATGTCTTGAGAGGACAAAAGAAAATTGAAATAATTGGTATATTTTGATAATTGAATATTTCAATCATGTTTCGATTAGATCATGAAAAAAGAGGCATATTAAAATTTCATGTGATCTATCCAAATTATATATTTTAAAAATTTAAAATAAATTGTGTATATAAAATTTACTTAAATAATAAGTTTATATTGATATTGAATCAATATAGAAATTTATTTTATTTTTTTTAATCAGAAGAATCTTAAAGTAATAGTTTTTATAATGTAAATAACTTGAAGGGTATTTCAAACATTTTTAATTAAATAAGTGTTTAACAACACTTATGTGTCAAATACATCAACAACTTTTTTTCAGCTACAACACTTTTATCCAAACACATAACTACTTATTTTTCAAATAAATTTCAGCACTTTAAAAAGTGCTTCTACAATACTTTTTAAAAGTTATTTCTTTTTTCAGCTAAGCCAAACAGGCTCATATTTAAGACTCCAAAATTAAAGATGTATTATGGTGCATTTAATATACTTAACTAAATTTAGGACCATAAGATTGAAAATTGTAAGGATCCTTAAGCTAAGAGTTTAGAAAGTGTAGAAAAGAGTTAGGGTTGGAAGGCACAGGACTCATTTTATGAGCACAGTTCATGGCCTGTGGTTCAACCCACAAGTTATAAACCAAGCTCGTGAATAAGGGGCTTTCGAACTGAAAATTGGTTAAGTGTCGAGGGAATCCACAAGGACCATTTACGGCCCGTGGGTAGGAACACGGACCGTGGAATGAGTCATAGAGGTGAGTTCCAGACATGAAGAAAATTTGAAGTTTCTAAAAGGTAACTCATGACCAACAGAATAACCCATAGTCCTGTTTATTCGGTCCATGGTTTGTGTTCGTGGATGAGGGCCTAGGAAATGGAAATTTGACAGTGTGGAATAATTCCACAAGGCCCTCCTCGACCCATGGATCAGTTTACAACCCATGGAATAATGTCCTGGTTTGATAGGTTGAAAACCAGACTCTGAATATTGGAAAAGGAGAACTAGACGGCATGAACCATGACTTGTGGTTCAGTCCACGACCTGTTATGAGGTCTTGTGGTTCGTGTCTGACAGTTTTTATAAAGGGATTTTTTTGTCCTTTCCATGAATCCTAGACTTAAACTACATTGCTTTTATGATTCGTTAGGACTTTAATTAGACCTAAAATCCATAAGAATCCTCATTCCTTTCATTCTTCCACTTTCTCAAAAATTCAAAGGCAATTATTCTCTCTAAGAAGCAAGGCAAAAAGGGCTAGGGTTTCAAGGATTTTCTTCACAACTCCAAAGTTCTCCCTAAGACTTCAATCAAGGTATGTGAATTGATTTGTGAGTTTCTTTCACCCACAAAAGCCCTTCCTTAAGCTTTTTACCTTTTCTTTAAGTTCCTTTAAATATTACCATGCATGCTAATGATGGTTTCATGATGTATTATGAAGTATTTTGCCTTTACTGTTAACATGTAAACCTATGCTAAGTATTTCCATGTGTTTTGTGTTGATAATAATGATCCCAGTGACTAGGGTTTTAATGATGATGTGTGGGCTTCTAATGCATGTTTTAAATAAGCATACTTTTCCCATGTTCATGCATGACTCTCTTAATTCATGAGTTTTCTAATAAATGATTAAGCCTACTAAGTTTAAGTCAATCTTTGCATGATATATTGATGATGAGTAGGGCATAAAAGAAAGATTTTAAGTTGATGGTTTGTCAATGATATAACCATGTCAATAATGCCCTAAATGATGTTTATGATAGTCCTCAAGGTGAAAGGACAATTCTCACTTGGTGGTTCCTAAGTTTCGAGCTACTCTTTGAAATTGCTACTTCTGATTCTAAGTATCATTACTTGACTAAACATATGATTTAAAGTATTCCATGGGAAGACTTAGCACCGAATGAGGCATTGAGATAGGGTTCAGTAAGGGAACCCTAGAAGTAACTCTTTGCCCCATTAACAATGCACCACCATAGGAGCCCTTACAGGCTAGGCTAGTGGATCTATGTAGGTTATTTATGACAAACTTGGTATCAGAGTATGAGGTTTTAAAATGTTCTCAGATATCCAAGCATATTGCGTTGAATAGAGTCTCTTTTAAGGTTGTGAAGCGTGCTACAACCATGAATGAGAGGCTATGAGATGTTTAGGAGAATTTTCCCTTCTTCATCACTCATGTCATACCTTTAGAGTTGATTAAGGTTCCCCCATAACTAACGACGTTCTCTTTGCTATTTCTAGATCATGTCGCCAAGAAGATCTCCTCAATGAAAGAACACACCCGAACAACGAGCCCCTTATTTACAACAAGATGATGGGGTGTCTCATGTGGAGTTTAGGGCTGTCTTCACCATGTTAGCCCAAACTTTTAACCAAGCAAATAACGAGATGGCTATCCCTCCTCAAGTGCTCACTCCGGCTACAAGGGTGCGAGATTTCATGAGGATGAGCCTGCCAAAATTTCATGGCTCCAATGCGGATGAGGATCTCGTAGACTTCATTGATGAGCCTTACCAGATTGTCGCCGTGATGGGAGTCCATTTAAACAGAAAGCCAAATTGGTGGCTTGCTAACTTAAGAGAATGGTGAATATGGTATGAGCAATAGATGGAGGACAGCGACCAAGGAGCGGGTCAAATTAAATGAGAAGAGTTCACAATTGCTTTATTGGAACAATTTTTCCCACTAGAGCTAAGGGAGGTCAAGGTACAAGAATTCATCAATCTCAAGCGAGGACACATGAGCATGAGAGAGTATTCTCTCAAGTTCACCAAACTCTCCAAATATGCCCTATTCATGATAGAGGACCCATCGGCAAGGATGAGCAAGTTTATATCCCGAGTATTGGACTTGGTGTCAAAAGAGTGCAAAACGGCCGTGCTCGTGAAGGAAATGGATATCTCCCATTTAATGACCTACAATGAATAAATTGAGGAGGAAAAACTTAGGAAACGAGCTAGAGAGTCCAAGAGATCCAACCCAAGGAGCCAAGGGCCTACCAACACTCCCTCTTCCCAGTACAACAGGGATAAGGAAGCCAACCCAAATCCATAAACACCTAAATGCCCTAAGTGTGGGAGGCCCCCTAAAGAGGAGTGTTTGGCCGGCTCAAATATGTGCTTCAAGTGTGGAAAGACCAGACGCCATGCAAGAGATTGTAAGAGTAGTGGTGCAAGGCCGCAAGGCCAAGGTGTACAAGCCTAAGTCGCCCCAAGGATCAACCAATTCTATTTTCTTCATGGCTGCCAAGAACTAGAAGAGGCTCCGAACCGTTGTTATTAGTATGTTAAAAGTTTACAATTTTGATGCATATGCATTGTTAGACCCGGGAGATAATTTGTCATTTGTAACTCCTTTCCTTGAAAATAAATTTTATGCATGTCTCGAAATCCTTAGTGAGCCCTTTGAAGTGTGTACTCCCGTAGGGTCTATACAAATTTTCCCATTTCTATCTTATATAAAGTTTTCCCTTATGACTTGATAGAACTCTATTGTTAATATTGATGCTATACTTGGGATGAATTGGCCGCATGCTTATTATGCCTTAATAGATTATCGTACTTGTAGAGTCAAGTTCCAATTTCCAAATAAGTCCATTCTTGAGTGGGAGGGTAGTAATTCTTCATGTAGAGGTCGGTTTGTTTCATATACAAAAGCTCAAAAAATGATCTCTAAGGGGTACATATATCATATAGTGAGGGTTAAAGATGTCACTTCTAAAGTTCCCTCTCTTGAGTCAGTTCCTATTGTGAATGAGTTCCCGGATGTCTTTTCAAATGAGTTACCGGGTGTTTCCCCCGAAAGAGAAATAGATTTTGGTATAGACCTCTTGTATGATACTCAACTCATCTTTATTCCTCCTTATTGAATGTCCCCATTAGAGTTGAAACAATTAAAGGACAATTAAAGGACTCATTGGAAAAGGGTTTCATTAGACCTAGTAGGTCTCCATAGGGTGCTCGGGTGCTATTTGTGAAGAAGAATGATGGGTTGCTCCGAATGTGTATAGACTACCGGCAACTCAACAAGGTCACCAACAAGAACAAATATCTCCTTTCAAGGATATATGACCTATTTGACTGCCTAAAAGGAGCCAATATTTTTCTAAGATTTATTTAAGGTTTGGATATCAACAACTAAGATTGAGGGAGAGTGACATTCCTAAAATGGATTTTCAAACTAGGTATGGTCATTTTGAATTTGTGGTGATATCTTTCAGCCTCACTAATGCACTAGAAATTTTCATGGATCTTATGAATAGGGTATTCAAGCCCTACCTTGATATCTTTTTTGTAGTGTTCATTGATGATATCCTAATCTATTTCCGTAGTGAAGGAGAACACATAAAGCACTTGAGAGTGGTCTTGGAAACCTCAAGAGAACAAATACTTTGTGCAAAGTTTGATAAGTGTGAATTTCGGTTAAAAGAGATTGTCTTTCTTCGGCATATGATATCGGGTGATGGGATCAAGGTTGATCCTAAGAAGAAAAAAGCGATGAGAAATTGGCCACGACCATTGACTCTAATAGATATTGGGAGTTTCTTAGGCCCAGTCGGGTATTGTAGAAGGTTTATGGAAGGATTCTCCTCTATTTCATCCCTATTAACCAAGTTGACTCAAAAGAAAGCGAAGTTTATGTAGATGGATGAGTATGAGAAAAGCTTCCAAACCTTGAAGGACCAATTTACATCGGCTCCAATTTTGACTTTGCCAAAGGGAACCGATGGGTTTGTTGTCTATTGTGATGCCTCAAGAGTTGGTTTGGGTTGTGTGCTGATGCAATATAGTAAGATGTTTGCATATGCTTCAAGGCTATTGAAGGTACATGAGAAGAACTACCCAAAACATGATCTTGAGCTTGTGGTTGTAGTGTTTGCATTGAAAATTTGGCATCGCTACTTGTATAGGGTCATGTGGATGTCTTTATCGATCACAAAAGCCTTCAACATCTGTTCCCTCAAACGGATCCAAAGCTAAGGCAACAAAAATGGTTAAAGTTTCTTAAAGACTATAATATGAATGTAAAATATCACCCGAGCAAAGCTAATGTGGTAACCGATGCCCTTAGTAGAGTTTCCATAGGTAGTGTGTCTCACTTAGAAGATGATGTAAAAAGGGAGTTGGCTAAGTAAGTTCATACGTTGGCTAGATTATGAGTGAAGTTGAATGAATTCGGTAATAGTGGTATGGTGGTGCTATATGGATCTAGTCTTCATTGAACAATAATGTAATTTCCAAGCAAGATCTTGATCCCGCCTTGGTTGAATTGAAGGGCTTGGTGAAGGAAGAAAAAATAGAGGACTTCTCACAAGGGGTAGATGGGGCACTTCACTATCCAAAGAGAGTGTGTGCGCGTAATGATAATGAGTTGAAGAGGTTGATTATACTAGAGGCTCATAACTCTTCCCATTCCATTAATTCTAGTTCCACAAAGATGTATAGAGATTTGAGAGAAGTTTACTAATGGAGCGGAATGAAGAAGGACATTGCCAAATTTGTGTCGAAGTGTTCTAATTGCCAACAAGTCAAGATCAAGCATCAAAGTTCGGTGACTTAGCTCAAGATACTAAATTTCCTACTTGGAAGTGGAAGAAGTCAATATGGACTTTGTAGTGGGATTGCCTAAGACTAAGAATCACTTTGATTCCATATAGGAGATAGTGGATAGAATGATAAAGATGGTTTACTTCTTACTGGTCAAAACAATATTTAGTGCCGAAGACTATGCTCAATTGTACATCTGGGAGTTGGTGAGGTTATACAGGATTTTATTATCTATAATATCATATTATGGGGCCTAATTTACCTTTCACTGTAGGAAATCTTTCCAAAGGGATCTTGGTAATAAGGTGAAGTTGAGTACCGCCTTCCATCCTCAAACTGATGGGCAAGCCGAGAGGACAATTCAAACATTGGAGGACATTTTGAGAGCTTGCATATTGGAGTTCAAGGGTAGTTGGGATGATCACCTATCTCTCATTGAGTTTTCCTTCAATAATAGCTTCTACGCAGGTATTGAGATGGCACCATTTGAGACCTTGTATCGTAGATGGTGTAGATCACCTATTGGGTCGTTTAAAGTTAGTGATATGGCATTATTAGGGCTAGACGTAGTCATAGAAAAGGTGAGACTCATAAGGGAAAGATCGAAAATGGCTCAAAGTCGTCAAAAGTTTTACTTCGATATGAGGAGAAGGGACCTTGAGTTCAATACTGGTGATTGGCTCTATTTGAAGACGTCTCACATGAAAGATGTGCTTCAATTTGGCAAGAAGAAAAAATTGATTCTTAGGTATGTAGGGCCATTCAAGGTGTAAGAAGAGTTGGCAAAGTGGCATATGAGTTGGAGCTATCCATAGATATGAGCATGATTCATCCAATTTTCCATGTATCGATGTTGATGGTGTCCATGGGTGGCCCAAACTCTCTAGTCTCATTGGAGGAGGTGAACTGGGAAGAAAATTTGGCTTATGAGAAAGTTTGGTTAAAATTCTAGACAAACAAGCGAAGAGGTTAAGGAATAAGGAAGTTGCATCTGTTAAAGTGCTTTGGAGGAATCAACAAGTAGAACGTACAACATGGGGAGTGAAAGCAAACATGATGAAACGTTATTGATCTTTTTCACTTTACTCAAGCCTAATGTATTAAGTTATTCTTGCCCAAAACCTCCAATTTCTTGCATTTTAGTTTTTACATAATACATATATCTATTTGTATGTTTATAAACAATTTTGAGTCATATTTTATGTATGGATTTTTAAAATTTCATCAAAAGATACTTAGATTGCATTTTTGTATGCATACTGGATTGTTAACTAAGGTTTAACTCCTTAGAGCCTACATTTAAGTACATAGGGGATGAATGTTCCCAAGGGGGAGATATTGTAAGGACCCTCAAGTTAGGACTCTAGAAAGTGCAGAAAAAAGTTGGGTGGAAAGGTTCATGACTCATTTCACGATCCTAGTTCACTACTAGTGGCTCAACCCATGAGCCGTATAACACGCTCTTGAATGGGGGTTTCAGAACTGGAAAACTTTTAAGTGTCAAGGGAATTCACATAGACTATTTATGGCCCATGGGTGCGAACACGGACTGTGGAATGAGTCGTAGGAGTACTCCAGACATGAAGAAAATTTGGAGTTTCTAGAAGGTAAGCCACGACCACAAGATGGTCTGTAGTCCTATTTACGGTCTGTGGTTTGTATCCGTGGATGGGGGCCTGGGAAATGGAAATTTGACTGAGTCTGGAAGGATTCCACGAGGCTCTCCATGACCCATGGATCAATTAACATCCTGTGAAATTGTGTCGTTGTTTGGTAGGTCAGAAACTAAACTTTGAAGATTGGAAAAGGAGAATAGGACGACATGAACCACGACCTGTAATTGAGGTCTCGTTGTTCATGTTAGCAGTTTTAATGAAGGGCATTTTCATTCTCTCCTTGAATCCTAGACATAAACTACATTATATTTATGATTCGTTAGGCCCCTAATAAAACCTAAAAGCCCTAAGAATCCTCATTCCTTTCAATCTTCCACTTTCTCAAAAATTCAAAGGCAGTTATTCTCTCTAAGAATCAAGGCAAAAAGGGCTAGGATTTCAAGGATTTTCATCATAACTCCAAAGTTCTCCCTTCTTAGACTTCGATTTGTGGGTTCTTTTCACCCATAAAGCCCTTCCTAAGATTTTTACCTTTTCTTTAAGTCCCTTTAAATACCATGCATACTAATTATGATTTCATGATGTATTATGAAGTATTTTGTCTCTAATGTTATCATGTAATGCTATGCTAAGTATTTTCATGAGTTTTGAGCTGATAGTAATGACCCAAATAACTAGGGGTTTAAATGATGATGTGTGAGTGCTAAGACATGCTTTAAATAAGCATACGTTCCCATGTTCATACATGACTCTTGTAATTCGTGAGTCTTCTAATAAATGATTAAGCCCACTAAGTCTAAGTCAATCTTTGCATGATATATTGATGATAAGTAGGGCATAAAAAGAAAGGTTTTAAGTTAATGTGTTGTCAAAGATATAAGCATGTCAATAATGCCCTAAATGATGGTCACCAAGGTGAAAGGATAATTCTCACTTGGTGGTTCCTAAGTTTCAAGTTACTCTTTAAATTGTTACTTATGATTCTAAGTATCATTACATGACTAAACATATGATTTAAAGTATTCCATGGGATGATTTACCACTAAATGGGGCATTGAGGTGGAGTTTGGTAAGGGAACTCTAGAAGCAACCCTTTGCCCCATTAACTATGTGCACCATAGGATCTCTTGTAGGCTAAGCTAGTGGATCTACGTAGGCCATTTATTTTATATGATGATGCATGCTATGTGACGAAGTTTTACCCAGTAAGTGGACTTCCATGCCAATATAGGGGTTATGTTAGATTTCATGTTGTAGCTCACATGATCTTATATGCTGACTATGGTTCACTCCCATAAATTGTGAGATTTGAGGTCTTCATTCTATCACATGTGTTCATGTGTTGCATCACTTTTACTTCGTACTGGTTATTTCTTGTGCATTCTTAAGCTCATTTAATCAATGATTTTACAGTTTTATGCATTGATGTCCTTTAAATTTTGAATGATGGCATTAAAATTTTATTATTGCATAGTGATGTGTTGTCAAAATACAACACTTTTGATACTTAAAATTTAAAATTTTATGTGTTCTCAATGCGATATTAGTTGGTTTTATGTGTTTTTGTATTATGTTTGCAGGATTCTAGGGTTGACCTTGATTTTTGGGAAGAAATATAGAAGTTGCTAATTTTTTATGCAGTGCGAGACCCTTTACCGGCTATTGATCACTCTACAGGTCGTGAAGTGATTTTCGTGGACAATTCTAGTAAGGGGCTAATTTTCTGAAGTTGATTCTACGAACATGTAGATGGGTCGTGGAGTGATTTACGAGTCATAGAACATGGTTCATGCCTTGAGGATCGGAGATTGGGACTTTTTGAAGATTCAACAGAAGGAACCCCCCTACGGATTGTGAACAACTTTACGGGTCGTAAAGGGGGTGTCATAGACTTGGAATTCAATTTTCCAACAGCACTGTACGAGACCCCCATTACGGGCTGTGGAATCCAATACGGCCCGTAAATCTGTTCGTGAGGCGTACCATCCCAGTTATCCTATTATGTTTAGGACAAGTATTTTAAATATTATAAGTAAGTTTTTAAGGTTATTTTTCAAAAATATTCGAATAGTACACAGAACACTCAGCAATTAGAGAGAGAAAATAGTGAGATCACATTGGAGAGTATTGAGAACACTTGTACTTTGATTTAATCTTTAATCTTGTGATTCTCTTTGAAGTCGGATTTACTTGTTCGTAATTCTATTGTGTAAGTGCTCTATTTTGTTATTTCAATTCACAAGTCTTGCATCTACACAAATCATGAGTAGCTAAATCCATAACTAGTGTTGTGGGAACCATAAAGAACTAACAAGGTAAAATCAGATAATTCATAATTGTTGAAAAGTGTGCATGCATATATTAATTAACTCTCATCGTTTTGCATGTTTTTGCAGTGATGGCCAATATTAGAACCCGCCTAGTTTTACTGACTGGATCAAGGTAGTAATAGGAAAAGAGATTAATTAACAAGATTTGATTGATGTTTTCTCGTCTAATCAACCGAACTGGGCCAAGGGGAGGTTGTACTGGGACTAATAGGTAAGAGTTAGTGATGCATACTACAGAGATCGGCCAAGTCACGTATTGAATTCACCTCTAGCCTGGACCAAAGGGTTTGGTGAAACTTAACTTACCATTCTGCATGGTACTCACTAGAAACAAATTAGGTTATCCGGTGATACTAAGTTAGGGTATCATGGGGAACATAATACCCTAGTTTATCTCTATATTGATTTCACTATAGTGTTAGTTAGGTTTATTTTTCCATTGATTATTGCAAACTCCCCCTTCGGGGAAGTAAGTCAGTTAATTACTCAAATTGCGATAATTGAATTCTTTTGAGTCTACATATTCCTTTGGGTTCGACCCTAAACTTGGTTAGGTTCTATTTCTTGACAACGGCCGCTTTATCCTAAAAAATGAGGTGTAACTTGGGCGACATCACATTGCATCTCACATACTAGTACATTCTAACGTTATAACACATATTTTGCCTATATGATATCACCATACATGGACTGACGCTCCTCCTCCGACATGTCACTAGTTATCAGCATTGAAAACTAGTGTTGTGGTTGTCACGCCCAAAGTCCCATTAAGGCGGACTGGCACCCGTTGCAGATAAGGCTCGGGAGAACCAACCTGTAACCATGCACTTTCTATACATATTATAAGGGGTTTCCACATTCAATACGCTTTCAAGAAAGTAGACAGTAATAATAAGCCAAAAGAAAATGCATATGACTAGGCCATTGGAGCCACGATGTCTAAAGTACGAGACATGACCACACTTTACTTTACATTATCTACAATGCCTCTAGATAGGAAAAAGTATCTGATAAGGGTCGGGACAAGCCCCGTCTCATGACTAACTAAACAATACAAAAATATAAGCTCTAGACACACAAAGCCCCAATGCAACCTAGAGCTCAGTAACAACAGTTGGATATCTTGTACTCCTGCTGGGGAGACTACTAGCTCCTGTATCTGCAACATGAAATGCAGGTTCCTCGTAAGGGATATCATTATGAGATAATGTACTAAATATGTAAGGTAAGAAGTATTATACATGAAATAAGAACTCAAACGAAATCATGCATTGGCGTAAGGATAAGAGACCACCTTTAGTCATATTGTGGAATCATGTACTTTATGTCCTTTTTATTACTTTTCCTTTTCTTATGTATAATCTATACACAACATGTAATACAAATGACCAGCTGATCAATGGCAGATCTATGTCGGGATCGACCCATGCTAGGCTTTCCTTTCACCACTGGGATACCCCCGTAATATGGGATCGACTCATACTAGGTGATTCTTCTATCCCTGGGATACCACCCATCAATAAGCAACTTAGTTTACCTTTCAATTACTTTTGAGATGATTCTTTTGGTGGTCATAATATTGGAGCTGTAAGACCATAGATATAACATGTGATATGTAAATAACTATACAAGACAATACCACAATGAAAGAGTAGGTTACACAGATAATGAAATGCGAAGGAGATGAAATAACTCATAACCTTTATTAGCAATAAGAACCCATGTATCTTGGTATCAAAGTATGTATGCGATTTAAAAATGACTGCATATGGGAGCATATGAATATGTGAAAGAGTGGAGACACGGTTATTAGTTATGTCGGAGTTGGTAAGTGCCTTTATGTACCAAGGAAGAATATAGGTTCCATGCCAAATAACACGAAATCAAGTAGCCTTACATACCTCATTGTATGACCACGTTATCACCCCGAAATAACCTCCTTTTCTCCCAAATATTTATCTACAAGAGAGTGGGTGATAAAACTAGTATAGCAGCTAACACGTCTTGGCAGTCCATTCTCATAAAAAAATAACGCACGGGCAGCAAGCGTGTAATTATCAACCCAAGAGTATTCTTTCAACCTTTCCACCTCTAATCGTACTTTCTAATACACATTCTTATAGACATATCATGTCTAGCTTGTTTTAGTGTCATAAAAGTCTCACAATAGCCCATAAAGTACAACACAGAACAATTATACACAGCTTGCAAGTAGGCAGCATAACATTACGTCCCTTCACTACATTTTGACGTTAACAATTCCAAACCTGTACCAACTTCAACCAAATTGTTCCCACCATATTTACACATAAAAAAAGCCCTAAAATAATCCAAAATCAGTTCTCAAAATAGGTGGAGGACGTGAGACTATAGTCCTCAATCAATCAGCCCAGAATTTCTACTAATACATTTAGGATAACACACTAAAACTCGATTATTTACATTGAACAAAATAGTGCAGCGACCTTGATATATCATTACAAAACTAAACCTTGTTAAAAACATAAATTGTACTTTATAATCCAGCCAACCAAGAAGAGAAAAGTTTCTAAATAAACAAGAACAGTGTACAACAATCTTTGGAACACATGCTGTCCAAAAATTTTAGCACAAGTATAACCAGCCTAGTCTCTAGTTTTTCATGAAGAAACCATACTAAATAGACAAGTATCTTTACTTACCTTTACCTTTAAGGTTGAAGGCCTCTTTAAGAACGCTAAAAGCTTCTAGTGGCTGCTTTACAAAGTCAAGAAAGAGTAGAGGGAAAACTTTGAGAAAATCTATTTTTTTCCGATGTTGAGAATGAGTTGAAGGAGCTTCTTGTAAGCCCTTTCAAAGCAACACTTTGGTCAACTTTCTTTTGGATTTTAATCCTTATTTTATCAAGTTAGTAATATACCTATTTTTCCCTTTCACTTGGGCCTTATTGGGTTCAAATTTGATGGGCCTTGGCTGCCCACTTTTCTTTTTCTCCTTCACTTTGTTTGGGCCCAAATCACCAAGTGAATTGTGAATGTACTTTGGCCCTTCTTATTATTCATTTTAGGCTGCAAATGTTGTCCATTTATGATGCTAAAACACAAGTTAAAATTACACCCTTAACACGGATTTTACCCATTATCGAACTTGGATAGATACAGTGACGACCTCGTCTCCGTCTACCTAGCCTATTTAAGCTAAGCACATAGGTGACTCACCTGCTAGCTTCCTAAGTCCTACAAGCACCTCATTTCTTTCAATTCATTTAAGGCTGCGATCTCCTCAATTTGACTTAAAACTTATATACACTCACCCGTCTTAATTGTTAGACGTACACATAGCTCTCTAATATGAAGTTCAAGCACTTTTTAGAAATGTGTGTTGATTTGACCAAGCTCTATCATGTTGCATTTTCATAGGAATAGTA
>JAPFFP010042128.1:0-37116 GCA_026153255.1 Solanum medicagineum | reverse complement strand
AAACTTCCTAGACGTTTCTAACATGTCCTAGAAGCTTCCCTAACTCTCTAGTCTTCTCTTGAGCGTTCTACGCAATTTTGGAGAGTTCCAGGGCCTTCTTGAACGTGCCGGACAGATTTTGCGCAGTTTTTGGGCAGAATTAAGGCGGGTCGTTTCATCTATCTCTTTTTTAGGAGCTTAGATTAAAATGGGTTCCCAAGACGATCATGTGATCACTTGCAGGAAAAGTCAGGAGGAAGCAATCAGTGCTAGTATATGGACAGTGGATGCTCAAAGCACAAGACTGGAAGGACTAAATATTTCCTCACATTGAATGAATTTGAAGGAGGCAGTGTCTCTTTTGGAGGTGGTCAGAAGGGCTATATCATGGGCATAGGAAAGATCAGCAAGTGTTTTGAGAAAGTTGTTGAAGATGTGTACTATGTTGAAGGATTAAGGTACAGTCTTCTTAGTGTATCTCAAATCTACGATAAAGTCAATTAAGTCAAGTTTCTATCAGATAAGTGCATAGTTACAAACTTGTCTACTAATGAGGTGGTGTTAACATCAATAAGGTGCAGAAATATGTATGTGGCAGATATGAGAACAACAAAGGAGGACAATCTGACATGTCTAAAAGCTTAAGATGATTCATGTGACTTATGACACAGCAGACTAGGTCATGTCAGTCCTTCGTTGCTGAACAAACTGGTATCCAAGGACCTGGTTCGTGGCTTGCCAAAGATGAATTTCAGCAGTTCCAAAGTGTGTGTTGCATGTGCTTAAGGAAAGCAGACAAAAGGCTCATTCAAACCCAAACATGAAGTAAGTACCACTAGACCTTTTGAGTTTATTCATACTGATCTTTGTGGCCCTATTATCACGACCCAAACCTAGGGCCTAGACGTGACACGACGAATGGGGAACCCGAAGGAACCCAAAACAAGCCTCTTAATTTGTCATTACACATCCTTGGTCGCGGAAGCACATAAAAGACATGTAGAATAGAATGGGGTGTTGGGGCTAAGGGAAAGATCTGCAACACATCAACATCAAAAGACAAGGAATCATAGTTCATATCATAAATACATAACTTGTCCAACAAACACCTCTACATACATAGATAGAGCGGGGGTCAAGACAAAGTGACTGGGATCACCCTCATAGTCTAATAGAACATAAGTTAGTGTCTCAATACATAGATAAGAGGAAAAAAATAAACCAAAGTCCCCGCAATGGAGGACTCGCCGACAAGCTTAAAATAGCACCGCCTAGCCACGTAGAGGAGAAGGATGATCAACTTGGTCACCAGGTCCTACATGGTGATATCATATAGGCAAGAGTATGCATTAGTACGTCTAAATGTACTAAGTATGTGGGATGCAATGCAACAAGAGATAAGCTTCATAATCAACATGCATAACAATAGGCAATAGGCATGATATAGCAATATGACATGTATGATAAACGCGTAAGTAAAACATGCTTTAGTAACCCATGCTCATGTAGAATATCATATGTGAAGAAGAGATCAAGCTAGATTTTTAAAGTATGAACCCCTTGATAGGTTAGTGATGTTTCCACCCCATCACTTAGTGGGATGAGTATTCACCCTCAAATGATGAGTACAAACCCCCATATAGGTTAGTGGGTACAAACCCCAATCTCGTTTGATGATGATGCCACCCCATCACCCTGGTGGATGAGTATTCACCCTCATCTAGGTGGATGAGTACAAACACTCATCTAGGTTAGTGGGTACAAACCCCCATCTCAGTTGATGATGATGCCACCCCATCACCCTGGTGGATGAGTATTCACCCTCATCTAAGTGGATGAGTACAAACCCCCACCCAGGTTAGTGAGTACAAACCCCCATCTTGGTTGATGGTGATGCCACCCAATCACCCTAGTGGATGAATATTAACCCTTATCTAGGTTATTCGGTCTCTTGTTCCCCTCCCCCCCGGATCAGGCATGGTTTAATGCAACACTTTATATATAGTATATCAAATATTCTAATGCAACACCTAGTAGAGGATTCATCAAGTACATAAGCTCTTTTCATCATCATAACATCATTCACATCATATCTCATGCTTTTTGCGTTCATTTCCTCAGGAAACCATAACCGGACATTTTATCAAAACACCTTTGGGGTGTGTAGTGGGGGTAAAAGACCATGCAATTTAGAGATGAAATCATGCAAGAAAATCTATTGTAAAATGATTAATCAACACCTTACAACACTCCCAAGACATTCACATCAAAAGCCCACATCCAATTCAACATTACGTCCAAGATTTAGAGCTCATAACATACTAAAACAACCATACTTTCATGAACTAAAATCACTGTGCAGTAAATTTCTCAATATACAAAACCCACATGTAAAATCAACTTTAAATAATGCATTATTAAGTAAAAATGAGGCTTAGGCACCACGGGTGGAAGGACCCAATGGTTTCAACACCACATACCTTAGCTTTGGAGAAGTTCTTGGTGAAGGTTGACAATGGAGACTTGAAGCTTGAAGAGAATCCTTAAATCCGAATGAGGGTTTTGAGTCTTGGAATTTGGAGTGAAAATATGGCTAAGTGTTTTGGGGAGTATTGAAAAATATTTAGAATGATATAAGGGTGAAATTTGACTAAGTATAGATAAAAACACGTTTGGGAAACTTAGGCCTAGCACTTAGAATATTTTGGACCGTACTTCAAAAAACTTCCAGGTGGCAAACACATCTCCGCATTAGAGAGAGTGGAGGAGTGAAATTGGTACTAAGGCGCGCCCAGGGCATGTCGCAGAAGCGTCATGGAAAGCTCATTGGAAATCATCACTTAAAGATTTAAAATTGCTACTCTTTCGCTCTTAAATCGAGGTTAGACCCTATTTAACCTAATTTTGACCCCTTGATCACAAATATGAAGTCAGATTTTTTGAATAATGAACGAATTTTTAGATATAAGGAAATCAACATTTTGGGCATTTTGAGGCATGTTTTTGGGCACTTTTTGGGGTCATTTCAATATCTCCCGCTTGGGAACATTCGGCCCCAAATGTAAAAGAGACATATAAGACAAGAGTGATCATGAACAACTCATTCCCAACAAAAATGAAACATAACATGTAAGACACCATTTTCAAATTCTCAACATAAGTGTAAAATCATCATAAGTTTACTAACTTAAACATGAATCCATATGAATGACATAGGGGCTGGAATGTAGCACTTGAAATCACATATGAAACTTAAGATTAGTACCTTAGGTTTGATTGGAGTGGAAAAGATAAGGATACTGCTTTTGCACGTCCGCTTTGGCCTCCCAAGTAGCACTTTCGACTTGTTGGTTCCTCTAAAGGATACCTTAACGGATACTACCTCTTTGGTCCTCAATCTCTTTACTTGCCTATCAAAGATCTAAACTGGAACCTCCTCATAAGTTAAATTATCCTCAACAACACCCATAACATCAAGAGACACAATGATATTAGGATCACTAACACATTTCCTCAACATAGAGACATAGAATACCAAATGAACCAAATTCATTTCACTAGGCAACTTCAATTCATAAGCTACCTTGCCAACCCTCTTTATCACCTCATGAGGACCAACATATCTTGGACTCAACTTTCCCTTTTTGCCAAAATGCACCACACCTTTCATGGGAGAAACCTTCAAATAAACCCAATCACCCACTTGGAATTCTAGGTCTCTTCTTCTTACATCGTCATAGGATTTTTGATGACTTTGGGCTGCCCTCAACCTTTCTCTAATCATCTTAACCTTCTCAAGAGCATCCATAACCATATCCGATCTCAATAAAGCCACCTCTCCAGCCTCAAACCAACCCACCAGTGATCTACAACGTCTCCCATAAAGAGCTTCAAATGGAGCCATACCGACGCTAGAGTGATAGCTATTGTTGTAGGCAAACTTAATCAATGGAAAATGGTCATTCCAACTACCCTTAAGCTCCAAGACCCAAGACCTAAGCATATTTTCAAGTGTTTGAATCGTCCTCTCGGCTTGGCCATCCGTTTGAGGGTAGAAGGCCATACTAAGGTGAACTTTGGTACCAAGACCCCTTTCAAAAAATCTCCAAAAGTGTGAAGTAAATTGTGCACCATGATCCGATATAATGGATAAAGGAACCTCATGCAACCTCACTAACTCATGGATATATAACCTTGCATACTCTTCGGCCCAATATTTAGCCTTGACCGGTAGAAAGTGAGTCGATTTTGTCATCCTATCAACCACAACCCATATGGAATCAAAACCTTTTCTAGTCTTGGGCAACCCAACCACAAAGTCCATGTTAATCACCTCCCACTTCCAAGTAGGAATCTCTTTGTCTTGGGTTAAGCCACCCGGCTGTTGATGCTCGGCTTTGACTTGTTGACAACTATGGCAACCGGAAACAAATTTGGCAATATCTCTCTTCATGCCTCCCCACCAATACACATCCCTCAAGTCTCTATACATTTTGATGGAACCGGGGTGGATAGAATAAGAGGAATTATAGGCTTCATCAAGAATTCTCTCTCAAATCATCAATACATGACACACAAAACTTACCTTGGTATCTAAGGGCCCCATCTCCCCTTGGGAGAAAACCTCTATCTTGACCTCTTTCACCAAGGCTTTCAACTCAAGCAAGGAGGAGTCTGTATCTTGTTTTGCTATCACCTCATCAACCAAAGAAGATTTGGAACCATCAACAACAATAACCCCATCACTCACATCTTCCAACCTCACCCCCAATCTAGCTAATCTATGCACCTCCCCAGCCATCTCCCTATCACCACCATCCACATGAGCTAGGCTACACATAGACACCCGACTCAAAGCATCTGCCACAACATTAGCCTTACCCGGATGATAATACACACTCATGTCATAGTCCTTAAGGAGCTCTAGCCACCTTCTTTGCCTTAAGTTGAGATCTTTCCGAGTGAAGACATATTGAAGGCTCTTATGATCGGTGAAGACATCAATATGCACCCCATATAAACAATGTTGCCAAATCTTTAGTGCAAACACCACGACGGCTAATTCAAGATCATGGGTAGGGTAGTTCCTTTCATGTACTTTGAGTTGCCTAGAAGCATACGCTATGACCTTACCATTTTGCATTAACACACAACCCAAACCGACTCTAGATGCATCACAATACATCAGAAAACCCTCAAACCCATCCGGTGGTGACAATATAGGAGCGGACACAACTCTATCCTTCAATGTTTAGAAGTTTTTCTCACATTCATCGGTCCATACAAATATTACCTTCTTTTGAGTCAATTTGGTCATTGGAGAAGCAATGGAGGAGAACCCATTCACAAACCTTCTATAGTAACCCACAAGGCCCAAGAAACTCCTAATATCCGATGGGGTCAATGGTCTAGGCTAATTCCTAATCACATCAGTCTTCTTAGGATCCATTTTTATACCATCCGTCGACACTACATGACCCAAGAATGCAACTTCCTTCAACCAAAATTGGCACTTGTCATATTTAGCATACAATCTCTCCTCCCTCAATTTTTGCAGCACAACCCTCAAATGACCCATATGCTCCTCCTTACTATGATTAGATTAAAATATCATCAATAAAGACCACAACAAAGGAACCAAGATAGGATTTGAAGACCATACTCATTAGGTCCATGAAGATGGCTGGTGCATTAATCAACCCAAAGGACATCACCACAAATTCATAATGCCCATATCTAGTTCAGAAGGTCATCTTAGAAATATCACATTCGCTCACTCTTACTTGATGGTACCCGGACCGAAGATCAATCTTAGAGAAAAAGTTAGCCCGTTGCAATTGGTCAAACAAGTCATCAATCCTTGGAAGAGGATATCTATTCTTTATAGTGACCCTATTGAGTTGCCGATAGTTGATGCACATTCCAAGTGACCCATCTTTCTTCTTTACAAACAACATCGGTGCACCCCAAGGTGATTGGCTAGGTCTAATAAATCCCTTCTCCAACAAATCTTTCAATTGCTCCTTTAACACCTTCAACTCCGTCGGGGCCATACGATAAGGGGGAATAGAGATAGGTTGGGTGTTGGGAAGGAGTTCTATGTCAAAATCTATTTCCCTTTCAAGAGGGACACCGGGAAGGTCATTTGGGAAGACATCAAGAAACTCATTTACAACCGGAATCGACTCAATGGAAGGGACCTTGGACTCCATATCTTTGACCCTCACAAGATGATACAAACACCCCTTGGAAATCTACCTATTGGCTTTAATGCATGATATGAACATACCCCTTACCGCCACATTATGACTTTCCCACTCAGGACGGGTTCATTTGGAAATTGAAACTTGACCCTATGGGTTCTACAATCAATACACGCATATGCATACAACCAATCCATCCCAAGGATAACATCAAAATCAACCATATCTAATTCAACATGATTACGAGGTAAGATTTTATGCAAGATGCAAACCAGACAATTTCTATACACCCTCTTAGCAACAATAAATGTATCAATAGGAGTAGACACCTTATATGACTCATACAACAACTCCGACTCAACATGGAACTTTTTAATAACAAAGGGGGTAAGGGTTGCACTCGGATCAGTCAAAGCATATACATCAAGATCTAAGATTTTCAACATACTGGTAACAACATCGGAGACCTCACCAGCCCCTTGCCTTCCAGGTAGAGCATAGAATCGATTGTGCCTTGGGGCACCACCTTGAGGACCACCTCTACCCAATGGAACCACATTTGCACCCCGAACCTTGCCACGATTTCTTGGACAATCAACCCTTTTGTGACCAAGCTCCCCACATTCAAAACATGTATTCGAACCCTTCAAACGTAGGCCCTTATGACTCTTCCCACATGTAGTACACACATCCTTAGGAGCCACACCAAAAATACCTTGGAGGCCTAGGGAAGTCATTGGCAAACCCCCTATTTGTAGCATTAGGAGGCCTTTGGCCTTGAAATCTAGCACTCTTTTGGAACTTGCCTTCAATGCGGGCTCTCTTGGCCTCGTGGCCCTTCTTCTTTCTAAACTTTTATTCTTTCATTTGCTCGGCATATGTCATCAACCAAGACAAGTCTATGTTACTAATAAGCAAGGTAGACCGACACTCTTCACTTACCAAGTCGGAAACCCCCATAACGAACTTATTCATCCTTGACCTAGAATTGGCCACCAAGTGAGGACCATACTTTGAAAGTTGGTTAAATTTGAGGGAATACTCCCTCACATTCATACCACCTTGTTTCAAGTTCATAAATTCAGCCAACTTTGCTTCCCTAAGCTCAAGAGGGAATAACTGATTAAAGAAGGCCAATTTGAATTCTTCTCAAAGCACCACATAGCCATTACCCTTCTCACCCTTCCATTGATCAAACCAAATTTGGGACACCCTCTTGAGTTGGTAGGTCGCCAACTCCGCCATATCATTTGCCCTAACACCCACGATTGACAAGATTTTGTAGACCTCATTAATAAACTCTTGTGGATCTTCATCCACCTTCGACCCATGGAAAACCGGAGGATTTATCCTCATGAAGTCTCTTACCCTTGCTCCTAGGGTAGTATCATGAGGGGATTGGGCCCCTTGTTGGACTTGATTGCCCACCACCTGGTCAAGCATAGTAAGGGCATCCCGAAGCTGACAATTGGTAGGTTTCTCCTCGGGAGTTTGGGCCCGTCTTCCCCTAGTATTTTGCATGATCTTACATATCAAGGAACAATCGTTAGGGGGGAATACTTATCTCAACTCTATAGCATGACTTAGGACATGAAGGAGGCAAATATTTCCTTAAATGCGTCATAGCCTCCTATTCATAGTCATGCCACGCTTCACAACCATGAATAGGACTCTAGTTAACGCGATGTGTTGGACTCCAAGGATCGATCAACCTAGTGCTCTGAGACCAAGTTTGTCACGACCCAACCCTAGGGCCTAGACGTGACACGGTGAATGGGGAACCGAAGGAACCTCAAACAAGCCTTTTAACTTATCATTAAACATCCTGGTTGCGAAAGCACATAAAAGACATATAGAATAGAATGGGACATTGGGGCTAAGGGAAAGCTTTGCAACACATCAACATCAAAAGACAAGGAATCATAGTTCATATCATAAAAACATAACTTGTCTAACAAACACCTCTACATACATAGATAGAGCAAGGGCTGACACAAAGTAACCGGACTCACCCTCATAGTCAAATAGAACATAAGATAGTATCTCAATACATAGATAAGAGGAAAACATAAACCGAAGCCCCGAAATGGAGGACTCACCGACAAGCTTGGAATAGCACCGCCTAGTCACGTAAAGGAGGAGGATGATTAACTTGGGCACCGGGTCCTATATAGTGATATCATGTAGGCAAGAGTATGCGTTAGTATATTTGAATGTACTAAGTATGTGGGATGCAATGCAACAAGAGATAAGATTTATAATCAACATGCATAACAATAGGCAATAAGCATGATATAGCAATATGACATGTATGATCAATGTGTAAGTAAAATATGCTTTAGTAACTCGTGCTTATGTAGAATATCATATGTGAAGAATAGACCAAGCTAGATTTTCAAAGTATGAAGCCTTGGTAGGTTAGTGATGTTGCTACCCCATCACTTAGGTGGATGAGTATTCTCCCTCATCTAGGTGAATGAGTACAAACCTCTCATCTAGGTTAGTGGGTACGAAACCCCATCTTAGTTGATAATGATGCCACCCCATCACCCTGGTGGATGAGCATTCACCCTCATCTAAGTGGATGAGTACAAATCCCTATCTCGGTTGATAATGATGCTACCCTATCACCCAGGTGGATGAGTATTCACCCTCATCTAAGTGGATCAGTAGAAACTCTATCTAGGTTAGTGAGTACAAACTCCCATCTTGGTTGATGATAATGCCACACCATCACCCTGGTGGATCAGTATTAACCCTCATCTAGGTTATCCGGACTCTTGTTCCCCCCTTCCCCTCCCCGGATCGGGCATGGTGTAATCCAACACTTTAGATAGAGTATATCAAATATTCTGATGCAACACCTAGCATAGGATTCATCAAGTATATAAGCTTTTCTCATCATCATTACATCATTCATATCATATCTCATGCTTTGGGCCTTCATTTCCTCAAGAAACCATAACCGGACATTTTATCAAACACCTTGGGGGTGTAATGGGGGTAAAAGACCATGAAATTTAGAGATGAAATCATGCAACAAAATCTATTGTAAAATGATCAATCAACACCTTGCAACACCCCCAAGACATTCACATCAAATCACCACATTACATCCAAGATTTAGAGCTCAAAACATGCTAAAACAACTATACTTTCATGAACTAAAATCAATATGCAGTAAATTTCTCAATATGAAAGACCCACATGTAAAATCAACTTTAAATCATGCATTATTAAGTAAAAATGAGGCTTAGGCACCATGGGTGGAAGGACCCAATGGTTCAACACCATATACCTTTAGCTTTGGAGAAGTTCTTGGTGAAGGTTGACAATGAAGACTTGAAGCTTGAAGAGAATCCTTAAATCCGGATGAGGGTTTTGAGTCTTGGAATTTGGAGTGAAAAATATGGCTAAGTGCTTTGGGGAGTATTGGGAAATATTTAGAATGATATAACGGTGAAATTTGACTAAGTATAGATAAAAATACATTTGGGAAACTTGGGCCCAACACCTAGAATATTTTGGACCGCACTTGAAAAACTGCTAGGCAGCAAACACATCTCTGCATTGCGGTAAGGATGCGGAGTGGAATTTGTACTAAGGCGCGCCCAGGGTGCGTCACGGAAGCGTCACAGAAAGCTCATTGGAAATCGTCGCTTAAAACTTTATAATTACTACTCTTTCACTCTTAAATCGAGGTTAGACCCTATTTAACCTAATTTTGACCCCCGATCACAAATATGAAGTTAGATTTTCAAAATAACAAATGGATTTTTAGATATAAAGAAATCAAAATTTTGGGCATTCCGAGGCACGTTTTCGGGAACTTTTTGGGGTCGTTTCACCTATGAATGTTCAAAACAGGGGTGGGAAAAGATACATTATGGTGGTGGTTGATAAATTACTCAAGATATACTTGGGTAATGTTCATGAGATCTAAGGATGAAGCTTCTAAGTTACTGATCAACCTCATCAAACAAATTCAGAATCATTTTGGAAGCAAGGTTGCTTGATCAGGTCTGACCATGGTATTGAGTTTAAAAATTCAACACTTGGTGGTATTTGTACAGAGCACAGAATTCACCATAATTTTTTAGCTCCTAGAACTCCTTAGCAAAATAGAGTTGTGAAGAGGAAAAATAGAACTTTGGTGGAAATTGGAAGGACCATATTGATTAACTCTGGATTGGCAAAGAACTTTTTGGCTGAGGCTATCAATACTTCCTGTTACGTTACAAATAGGTGTCTGATAAGGTCTCTCAAAAACAGGTCACCCTATGAACTCTTGTTTGGAAGAAAACCTAGCATCAGTCACCTGATGGCTTCTGGTTGTAAATATTTTGTACTTAAAAATGGAAAGATAGAAGTTGAAAAATTTGACACTAAAAGTGATGAGGTTTTTGTTGGGTGCTCTACAAACAGTAAGCCTTATAGAGTATTCAACAAAAAAACCCTCTACATTGAAGAAAGTGTACATGTCATCTTTAATGAGTCAGGTGAAATGAAGAGCATAAATGATAGTGAAGACTCAGACTTGGATAGGATGCTCCAACTTCAAAAGGATAACCTGATAAATGATCCTTCAACTGATGATGCTGCACAAACTGAGGATAGGACAAATGATGGTGATGAAAATGGAGAATCTTCAGAAGGACCAGGTGTTTCTACAAGGGACTCAGAGATAGATGGTGTTGATCATGATGATGAGCATGACACTGCTTAAAAAGACAAAGAGGACAACCCTGATACTTCAAGAAGTCAGGGTCATTCTGCAGCAAGGACCTCTAGATGGAAACATCAATCATCTCATCTTATGGATAATCAAGTCTCTCCTTTGGACTCTGGGATTCAGACCAGATACAAGAGTAGAAATCTGATGTCATGTGGTGCCTTTATGTCTTCTATAGAACCCAAAAATGTCAAAGAAGCTCTCAAGGATGCAGATTGCGTAAACTCTATGTGGGAAGAACTACTTCATTTTGAGAGAAGTAAGGTATGACATCTGGTTCCCAAGCCTTCAGACATAACAGTAATAGGGACCATGTGGGTGTTCAGGAATCAACTACATGAAAATGGCACCATTACGAGGAACAAATCCAGATTAGTGGTAGAGGGCTTCAATCAGGAGAAGGGATAGATTATGATGAGGTATTTGCCCAGTGGCCAGAATGGAAGCCATCACTTTGCCACCTACATGGAATTCAAACTGTTCTAGATGGATATAAAGAGTGCTTTCTAAAATGGGTATCTTAATGAGGAGGTCTATATGAAACAACTACTTGGCTTTGAAAATGTTGAATTTCCAAATTATATCATGAAACTGGATAAGGCACTGTATGGGTTGAAGCAGTCTCTAAGGGCCTGGTATGAGAGGTTATTTTGGTTTCTGCTTAGTCTTGGATACAATAGACGCAAAATTGACAACACCTTGTTCCTGAGATTAGGCGAAAGAATTTGCCGATCGTACAAGTGTATCTTGATGATATCATCTTTGAGGCGACTATAAATTCTCTCTGTCAAGAATTTGGGGACCTAATGAAAAGTGAGTTTGAAATAAGCATGATGGGTGAGCTTAGCTTTTTCCTTGGACTACAGATTAAGAAAACACTTGGTGGTACTGTTATCAATCAAGAAAAATACATCAGGTATCTGCTTAAGATGTATCAGCTCATGGATGCTAGCAAATCGACACTCCAATGGGGACAAATGCTAAACTGGATGGTGATAAAGCTGGTGACTTGGTGAAAATGTAACTATACTATGCTTGACTACTAGCAGACCTGACACAGTGTTCAGTGTGGGCATGTGTGCTAGATGCCAATCCTATCCAAAAGAATCACACTTGAAGGCTGCTAAAAGGATTCTCAGATATCTCAAGGGATCTGAATGCTTAGCTCTTTATTATCCTATTATTGACTGTTTTAATCTTGTAGGGTAATCAGATGTTGATTTTGCAGGGTACCTGGTTGACGAAAGAGCACCTTTGGCATGGCTCATTTCCTTGGGTATTCACTGATCTCATGGGGGACCAAGAAGCAGAATGCAGTAGCACTGTCCACTACAGAAGCTGAGTATGTAGCTGCTACTGCCTGTTCTGGGTTCTATTAATTAATAATTCGATTGCACAATTGTTGTGGATCAAGCAACAACTGGAAGACTTTGGAGTATTAACTGACACAATCTTCTTGATGTGTGACAATACAAGTGCTATGAACATGGCTAAGACTCCAGTTCATTACAAAAGAACAAAGCACATAAATGTTAGACATCACTTTCTCAGGGACCAGGTTGAAAAAATGGAATATATGTATGAAGTTTTGCAGCACAGAAGACCAGATTGCTGATATCTTTACTAAGCTTCTTTGTAGGGACTAGTTTGAAAGAAATAGGCTGAAGTTAAGGTTGATCAAGCAGAAGCATGAAGGGTCAAAATGATTGTAATTTGTCTCCTACACTTTTGCCTAGAAAGGTCTGAACAAGTATTTGAGAATTTATTTGCAATAAGTTAAATATCATCTCGTACTTTCCAGATTAGCAGAAATTACATTTTAATAGGATTTGAAGATCAAAACTGGAAAAAGTTTCACTGAGGACCTGACTCACCACCAGGTTAGTATTTTGTTCATAGTCTCTCACTTCAATATGGATGCTCAGGACTTGTCAAGTCGGTTCAGCTTTTCTAAACCAATATCATTTCGTAACAATATCTGAAGGGTCATGACCAATCAGGGACCAGACTCTTCTTTTTCCTTCTTTTTTAAAATGATTTTCATCCGTCATTTAGTTCACATTTTCTCAAAGATCATCAAGTCTTTTTTTCTCTCATCTTCTTATCTTCCCTATGTTAAAACATCATCTTCACCATGTCTAGAAGCCAAGAAAACTCTCCTTCACTATTGGGAAATGACCATGATTCTATTCTGTCACCCAACATTAATATACCTCCCCTGACCTCTAATCATTTCCCTGCCAAACCCGAAGAGTTGCATCCTCTGACCCAAAAACCTTCCCCATCCTCACCGATTGTCCACCTTTCTTTACCTATGCACCTATAGAGATTGAACCCTCTGGTGCTGTATCTGATAAAAACCCCGTAGAACCTTCTCTTAGTATTACGGAGGATTAAGGGAACTCCTCGCCATCGGTACCTACATCATTCTCCCTTTCTGAGAAACATTTTGTGGGAGACCTTATAGAGGACAAGAGGACCGAGTCTAACATACTGGCTGAGGGACCTGAGTGGTTGTTAGGAATTTTCTATGTCTAAAGGAAGGAGACCAAGATGTCAGGGATGAACCCGCTTCCCCTGATCTCACCTTGGCACTGGGTACACCTGTATTTGATCAAACACTAGTGAGGGAGAACAGGCTGGTAAATATAGCTGAGGAAGAAGAAGAGGATGATAGTGTACCACTATAATGGAGAATGAAGAAGCTTGATGACCCTCCTGCCCCTGCTTTTGAGAAGGATCAGGTCAGGAAGGCAAAAGGCAAGGAGAAGGTGACTGAGGGGACTGTGGGAGTTACCATACATTACACCACCAGAGGAACTAAGAATAAGTTGTTGAATGATGCTATGGTTGCAAGCAAGAAAAAACATGTGATGAAGAAAAGGCGTGATACCACTACTTTTGTTGAGGAAGACATACTTGAGAACCAGGTTATTAATGTTAAAGAAGAAAAAGAGGTTGACTGGACGGAATCAGAGGAAGAGTTAGGAGGACTGAGTTAGGGACCTGAGGAGGCAAAAGACCATAAGGCTCAAAAAGGGTTTCTGTTAAGGGAAAAGGAGTGACCCTGCTCCCACTAGGGGATGAGGTTCACAAGTAAAAAGAAGAAAAATTGAAAAAGTTCTTACCAGGGACCAAAGGATAGTTTACTTGAAAAACAAAAGGTTTTGACTGGAAGGGTATTCCAGCCTATGGCTAAAAATAGCCCAGGCGTGTGAGAGTTGGTTGATATTGTTGACTTTCAAGGTTGGGGCCACCTATTTGAATGGTCAGTTCAATTCCAACATGAGTGGGAAGTTTGGGAGTTTTACCTCAACCTTAAGATTTAGGAAGATGGAGGGTTTGTGACAAATGTTAGGGACATTTCTTTCAGGGTAGATGAAGATAGTTTAAGTGAGATCTTGAAGGTGAAGAAGGTGGGGATCAGGACAATTGTCGATAAATTCCCCATAAAGAACTTCTTGGAGGAGGCTGGGAAACGAAAGAACCTAAATCCCTCAGCTGTCTCTAAGAAATTTCTTAAGGGACAATATTAGCTGTACTTTGAGTTTCTCAACAAAGTCCTGTTGCCACATACAGAGAAAAGGACCATAGCCACAATGGCAGACCTGTATCTGATGGAGAAGTTGAGCACTATGGTAGAAATCAATCTACCAATACTGATGATGGAGCATATGACTAAAGTGCTCATGACTAAAGGAAACCATGGTCTAAGCTATGGATATTTACTCAATCGTGTGTTTGAGTACTGTGGTGTGGAGCTTGTTGACACCTAATTTTTACCCTCCATAATATAAATTAATTATCGAGCTTCTTCAAATTTAAATAATTTAAGATAATTAGTATTCACAAAATTCAAAATATTTGAAGGAATTTTTTCATATCATTTCATTATTTTTATAATCCGCAAATGACTTATCACGTTTGATTAATCACCTTTCATGAATCAAGGACTTTGCATTTTTTCGTTGATTATTTTATTTTGTTGGACTTAAGAAGCTTGTCAATTAATTAATAAAATTCATGTTGTTCAAATTCACCATTTAAATTCAATTTGATCAAGATTTGCAATTAAATTGAGCCTTGTTTTTAAACCCATTTTTAGTTCGTTTTCTTGGATCAATTGGCCTTTTTTGGGCCAGATTTGGCCCAATTGACTCAAGAACCCAATCAGCGCATTCCTTTTCATCAAAAATTAGCTAGTAATGCACAAATATATTACATATATGTATATACATACGTGTGGGGGCCACACACCCCCAATTTCCTCCTTTCTTTCCTTGCTCCTACACACCTACGCCCTCACCCATAACTTCATTTTCTAACATACTGGCTGAGGGACCTGAGTGGTTGTTAGGAATTTTCTATGTCTAAAGGAAGGAGACCAAGATGTCAGGGATGAACCCGCTTCCCCTGATCTCACCTTGGCACTGGGTACACCTGTATTTGATCAAACACTAGTGAGGGAGAACAGGCTGGTAAATATAGCTGAGGAAGAAGAAGAGGATGATAGTGTACCACTATAATGGAGAATGAAGAAGCTTGATGACCCTCCTGCCCCTGCTTTTGAGAAGGATCAGGTCAGGAAGGCAAAAGGCAAGGAGAAGGTGACTGAGGGGACTGTGGGAGTTACCATACATTACACCACCAGAGGAACTAAGAATAAGTTGTTGAATGATGCTATGGTTGCAAGCAAGAAAAAACATGTGATGAAGAAAAGGCGTGATACCACTACTTTTGTTGAGGAAGACATACTTGAGAACCAGGTTATTAATGTTAAAGAAGAAAAAGAGGTTGACTGGACGGAATCAGAGGAAGAGTTAGGAGGACTGAGTTAGGGACCTGAGGAGGCAAAAGACCATAAGGCTCAAAAAGGGTTTCTGTTAAGGGAAAAGGAGTGACCCTGCTCCCACTAGGGGATGAGGTTCACAAGTAAAAAGAAGAAAAATTGAAAAAGTTCTTACCAGGGACCAAAGGATAGTTTACTTGAAAAACAAAAGGTTTTGACTGGAAGGGTATTCCAGCCTATGGCTAAAAATAGCCCAGGCGTGTGAGAGTTGGTTGATATTGTTGACTTTCAAGGTTGGGGCCACCTATTTGAATGGTCAGTTCAATTCCAACATGAGTGGGAAGTTTGGGAGTTTTACCTCAACCTTAAGATTTAGGAAGATGGAGGGTTTGTGACAAATGTTAGGGACATTTCTTTCAGGGTAGATGAAGATAGTTTAAGTGAGATCTTGAAGGTGAAGAAGGTGGGGATCAGGACAATTGTCGATAAATTCCCCATAAAGAACTTCTTGGAGGAGGCTGGGAAACGAAAGAACCTAAATCCCTCAGCTGTCTCTAAGAAATTTCTTAAGGGACAATATTAGCTGTACTTTGAGTTTCTCAACAAAGTCCTGTTGCCACATACAGAGAAAAGGACCATAGCCACAATGGCAGACCTGTATCTGATGGAGAAGTTGAGCACTATGGTAGAAATCAATCTACCAATACTGATGATGGAGCATATGACTAAAGTGCTCATGACTAAAGGAAACCATGGTCTAAGCTATGGATATTTACTCAATCGTGTGTTTGAGTACTGTGGTGTGGAGCTTGTTGACACCTAATTTTTACCCTCCATAATATAAATTAATTATCGAGCTTCTTCAAATTTAAATAATTTAAGATAATTAGTATTCACAAAATTCAAAATATTTGAAGGAATTTTTTCATATCATTTCATTATTTTTATAATCCGCAAATGACTTATCACGTTTGATTAATCACCTTTCATGAATCAAGGACTTTGCATTTTTTCGTTGATTATTTTATTTTGTTGGACTTAAGAAGCTTGTCAATTAATTAATAAAATTCATGTTGTTCAAATTCACCATTTAAATTCAATTTGATCAAGATTTGCAATTAAATTGAGCCTTGTTTTTAAACCCATTTTTAGTTCGTTTTCTTGGATCAATTGGCCTTTTTTGGGCCAGATTTGGCCCAATTGACTCAAGAACCCAATCAGCGCATTCCTTTTCATCAAAAATTAGCTAGTAATGCACAAATATATTACATATATGTATATACATACGTGTGGGGGCCACACACCCCCAATTTCCTCCTTTCTTTCCTTGCTCCTACACACCTACGCCCTCACCCATAACTTCATTTTCTTCAATAACAAAATCCGCAAATTCCTCAACGCTCCCTCTAACAAAGCTGATAAATTTTAATGCCCCACAACCCATCTCTCTTCACGCGTGCTCTTTTCCTTAGAACCATCAACGACTCAGCAGCTTTCTTGTCCAGAGAGGGAGTTTGAAATTCAAATTTCAACCCTAAAATCCCCTATTTAAATCCCTTGTTCATCATCATTTAGGCGCAGCTATCATTACCTCGAAAAAGTACTCTTCTTGTTAAGGTAATTTTTTAAGGTTTCCAGTCAATTTTTACAGATATCCTTTAAGATTAGAAGCTATTAAAAGTCAAAGAAGGGGCAAACAAAGTTCTCGGGTGGTGAGACTTCCATTAGCTCATTCGTCATCCTAGCTCGCTACCATCCAAAAGGTAATACTTTAGCCTTGTTCTTCTTCATGTTGTTTGAATATGAGTGTTTGACGTTTAAGTTTGCAAGGTTCACGATTCGATGATGGTTTCATGTTTCCCGTTTAGTCTTTGTTGTGTTGGATTTATTTCAAAGTTTTCTGTCAAAATGGTTTCGAATCTATGAGAAGGTGTTGCCTCAGTTTCTGCTTCTATTTCAGATTTTAGCTCTGATTTATAGCTAGTCATTTGAGCTAGTTTGAGATGATAAATAAGTCCATGACTTATTGGTTCTTTCTTTGGTTTGACCTGTTTATCGAGGTTTTTGATTTTATCTGTTCTGGGGTTCATTATTAGCTTCTGTCAGTTTTTGAATGAAATGGTTAAATTAGTCTTAAGTTGTCTCACTCACGAATCTATGTGAAAGAGTTCACACGTTTTAGATATTTTGATTTCCTATTACAATACGTACTTCCAGTTTTGAGAATATTAGTAACGGCCTTCATCTCATTCTTCCTCACTTATTTGAGTGTGCTTATCAGTTTGTGATAAATCGTTATGTTACATCGAAAGTTGTTGAAAATGTAGAAAATCTTATTATGTTCCTTGTTTATTCTTTTGGTTTCAAAATCTATCAATCGTTTGGTCGATAATGCCATGGTACTTTAAGTGGCTATGGGTTATGCTTTAACTTCATTCTAGCATGTTAGAATACCTTTATCTTGGAACCTTGCTTTTTTACCAGTGTAATTAAAGAGATAAAATTGTTTAATTTGGTCATGTAGTAGCTGATCTATTTTTGTTTTCTCCATGCACCAGGAAATTTGTTACTACTACTTGAGTATTTTCCTATTTTACTTTCTAAACAGTTTATGACTTCAAGAGGTTTATTCTTTGTAGGAGAACTGGTAATATCAATGTTTCCATGTTCATTTTGTTTAATCTATAAGCTAAAAATGGATTCTTTATCCCTTAATTTGGTTATTTCCTGTTTGATACCTGCTAAGTTTCAGAATATAGACATAGTTTACTCTTAAAATGTCCTAGTTCTTCATGTTTGATGGAGTCAATCTAATATATGTCGTGATGCTAACATATCAAGATACATGTTTAAAGAGGTTTACATTTTTGTGTGTCTCTTACATAAGCTTTTGTTTAAAGTGTGATTTATCCTTTCATATGTCCTTTGGTTTTGATTAACCACTTCAGCTCTTTATTATGCTTCTTGTTCCTAGTTGTGAAACTGGTTGTTAATGGCTTAGTCATTCCTCTTCTAGTCTTTTCTTCTTCTTTCATTTCAAAGCCATGTGATTCATACTTATTGCTCTAATTACTGTCCGATTGTGCTTTCTTCTTTAGACGTTTGAGGTTATAATGTTATTTCATGCTCACTAGGAGTTGAGATTCATTAATATGTTTCTTGTTAAATATGGTTAATGGAATCCAACAACATGTAGGCTTTCGAATTTGTTTTCTGGTTCCAATAAGCTAGTCTTTTTTCAATCAAACTTCTCTAAGTTTAAATTTTTTGAATTTAAAAAAAGACTCTTTCGACTAAGTAGTTAGCATTATTCAATTAACAAAGTAATTTTCAATAATCATGGCGATACTCGAGTTAATGAAAATAATTTTTTGAGCATGTGAAAACACCAGTGAATAATGTTTTGTTGAAAATGTTTGGTGAATTTTTGTTGGAATTGTGAGCTTAAAGTATATTTCCTTTTCCAAAGGTTTTGAGGTGGGCCTCATTATTCTCTTAAGAAAAACATATTTTTTTTGTGATGTGTTGAAACATTTTATAAAAAAAGAAAAATAGAATAAGAAGGAATCAACACTTGGCTTTAACTTTTCTTTCACTTGATAATAATGGCAAGAGGAGACAAAAACAGAGAAAACTTTCCTGCCTATTCCAAGAATTTTCTTCCTTGCTTTTCCTTTTCCCATTGTAGGTATCTTTCTTCTTTTCTTTAATATTTGGAAAACTCTTTCATCATTAAATATGGTTTAGTCTTCTTGATTAGAATATTTTGGGATTCAACCGTTTAATATGTCAACTACATATTAGCTTCATGTCAAATCTAGCTATTACTTTATCTAACTATTTACTCTCATTTTGTTTAACTGAAAATGATTAAATCGGCCTAGTAATTGCATATGTTCTGTCTACTTTTTCTTTTCCAGAAATTTGTTTTTTCAATCATGGCTAGTAGAAATGAGTCTGTAGGGACGTTTGAAGTTGAAGTCTTTTGTTTTGACTTTATCTAAAGCGTGTAAACTTGCATTGACTATCATTTCTTACTAATTGATAAATATGCTAGTCTCGTTAGCCCATTTGTTAGTAGAATTTATTTTGATACATCACTGTGTTTAACCTATGCTCCTTTTTTTATTATCAAGATGTTATCAATAATTTGTCCTCCTCTATTTTGTGATTATAGTTTAGAAAAGTGATATCTTAATCATTAATTTTTTTCTTTTTCTGCTTACATGTGAATCGTTTTGGTGTCCTAATGGACTCCTATCCTCTTGTTTGCATTTCATTGGGCCATGGAGGCCCAACTTCCCCCCCTAAGTCATCCTCGTCAACTTGCATAGAAAGAAGCAGGCTATAGGGTCTTGAAAACTAGATTACAGGTTTGAATACCAAAAGAAAAAAAATTCTATACATCCATATACATGGGTATATAGTCTTTGTATACAGGAGATATGTATCAGTATACACTAAGTGTATACAACACTGAAATGGGGCCAAAATCCCAGCACGGTGGAAGCAGCAGGATGATGGGGTTAGGCAAGCCCAATCACTTATTTAGAAATTAGGACAGGATTTGAAATTGGGCCTGCCAAGCCCAAATTATTATTTTAATTGTTTTCTTGTATTTTGTTACTTATTTTGAAGTATTTGCTACTTGTCTAACCCTAACTTCAATTTAGCGTTATTTGTTCTAATCTAATTAAATTCCCCAACATGTTGAAACCATTTGTGTTATTTTTCATCATTTTATTTTCATATAAAAAAGGGGGTGTTTTACTTTAGATTTTTAATTATTCTTAAATGCTTGTGCAATTTCATTTCTCTAAATTAATTAAGTCTTAAAAAAATAATATGATTTTGGCATTTTAGTCTAATTAGTCAAAGAATGAGGTTTAGCCTGTTTTTAAACTACTCAAAATATTCAAATATATTTTAGGTTTCTCTTAATCCATTTAAATCAAACTTTCAAAGTTAGTCAAAATTTCCTAATCACCGGATAACCGCGAGTTAGCGATCATTTCGAGTACGTAAAACCTTCTCGAAATGAAAATGTGAACCCAAACCCTTTTCTCTGAATTTTAAAAGAATTTTTTCTGTTTAAGTTTTTTTAAAATGATTTAATGATTTTCTTGATTTTTCCTAAAAATTAAGTCGCGTCTCTGTTTTAATTTTGAAAATTTGGTTTTACTTAAACTAATTAAGTAATAAATCGAATTTTTGAAATCTAAATCATTTTTCCTTATGACAGAATTGATGACTCTGTTGGGGACTTTAATTAGGTTCTAACCATTAGATTAGGTTGTTTGGCTAACTATTTAGTTTGTAATATATAGTAATTTTAATTCTCTTATTTGCTTTGTTTGTTTAATTCGAATATAAATTGTCATTTCGGTCATACTTCCTCCAATTCTGGAAACTTGACACTATCACACATACACGGGAGGTGTGCTTTGTGCACCCGCAAACTTCTTTCATAAAATCCAAAATTTAGGAGAGGTTGCATATGCGCGGAGTGTCCAGATCTTTTTCCGTGTGGCCGCGAAGCCTCCTCACTCGAGTTGTCGGCTCGGGAACTTATTGTCTAGTAAGCCAAATCTTAGAAATCATAGGATAGAGCTATACTACCCCTATTGGTTTAGGTCAAGCATGCATATTACCTTAGGTGGGTTGATGTTCGGCATCAACTCCATATTTAGGAAATCCACCCATATGTCGATGAGTTTCACAACCCAACGACCAACAAAGCATATTGTGCGCAACGTGATCATGATAGACAAATCCAGTCTGGTTTTGGCATAATGAGTTTGGAGATTATTTTTTATTTTATTTTTACTTTGTATTGTAGGATAGATTTCGTCCCACCAATTCTCCAAATTAGAATGATTGAAGGTATCCCTTACAAGTTGAAAGCATGGTGGGGAGATTTCAGCCTTGGTGAAAAACTAACTATTATGAAGAGGGTGGGGCTTATTAACTTATTCAGTATCTCTCTCGACAAGCACGCAGTTAGAGCATTGATTTCATTTTGGGATCCCGACCATGTCGTATTTATGTTTAGAGATTTTGAGTCAACTCCTACATTGGAGGAAATAAGTTATTTCACTAGTTTTTAATATCAAAGGAGAGGTCAAATTGTTTTACATAGTCAATCAGGAAGAAAATTTCTTCGTTACTTAGGATTGAAGAATACCAAAAATCTGGGATGCTTTGAATACAATTGGGTTTCCTTAGATTATTTGTACAAGAGATATGAGCGTCTAGATAGCTACAAATTGTTCAAAAAGAAATTCTCTTGCTCTTCTGGCCATTGGCAAGCTAGGCATTTGCGATGGATTTACTTGGGACTTTGGTGTTTCCAAGAGAACATAGAAAGATTAGTACTTGCATATGTTCTGTGGCTAAGGCACTTTTTGAGGGAGTCGATGGCAAAGAACTTACCTTAGTCCCTATGATTTTAGCAAAAATACTTCGAGCTCTTAGGAAATGTAAAAGAGGAGAAGCAAACTTCTTTGAAGGTTGTAATCTTCTTTTGCAAATGTGGGCGATAGAGTATTTCTACCAACGAGAAAACATGGTGGACATAGGTTATAGTGATACCAATCATATTAACAGTTTTTATGATAGGATGAAACGATTTGTGTCTCCGGTTGGTACCATTGATTGGCATGAATTCTTGATTTTTCGCACTAGCGACCAAATACAATGGAAGTATCCATTACTCTCACATTCCATTGCATATATAAGATGCATAGAGTCATACTACATCGATCTTATTAGGTTGGAAGGACTTCAACCATATGCTCTGGTATGCATGCTCCAACAGTTTGGTCAAACACAAGTAATTCCTCTTCAAGCAAATATGAGAGTTTCTGAAATTTCCTTTGGATCGGACTTTAAATTCGCTAGAGTTGGAGAGATTCTTCATGAACGGAATAATGTTATCACAACAGAGCTAGAAAATGGACTGGTAAGAGCTACTCTGAAATATCAAGCATTGCTTCGAGAGGACCCTATAGCATAAGCCCAGACTATGAACAAGGTTTTGAAGATATCAGGATGATAATTTGGATACGACACACTCGTCTCTAAATTAAAACAATCACTCTAGAGATGTGGGTTCAAATGATGAATATAATGCAGTATGTGAGAAATGCGAAAGCGGGACCAAGCAACATTGAAGCGTCATCCTCATCTACTCCACCATCTTGATTAGAAGCAAATCTCGGCCAAGTCTTAGTATTTTCCTTATGATATGTTGTTGTAATCTTAATATTGACCTTGTATTATGTCATATTTTCATTATAATCCTGGCCCTGTACTCTTTTATTAGTATTTTATCTTTTATCTTTCAAACTCGATTTGCCTCAATGACTTGGATCAATCTATCATAATTTCGTATATTTGGCGTTTAGGCCTACCTCTGGCATTAAAGAGATCCTTCTCATACTAGGATGTACTTGTTCTATTAATCTCCCTATTAACTATGTGATTTATTTGTTATATAATACATATTTTCTCCCTTTTTCTATTATTCGCCTTATTATTTGATGTTATTGAGGCAATGATTATCCGCTTTACACGAACATTTTTTTATCTCCTTCTTTAGATAAAGAAAGAAAGAGGTTTTGCTTTATTTCCCAAAAGGTTGATTTGCATTGACTCTAAGTTGGCGGATCACCCATTCTTTACAATGTCAAAAGCTCGATCATCCACAGACATGACTGATTCAGATGCATGTGATCAAAGTGGTCTAGGACTTGTCACTATTCCAGGAGACGAACCCGTAGCTTTGGAAGGAAGGGATTCAAACCCTTATGATAAACGTATCTCTAGCTTAATGCAACAAATGGCTAGCATGCAAAGTGAAATCGACCGACTTCGAAATCTTACCAATTTGTCAATCAGCCTAAACAAGCCACTTCCTAAGCAGGGAACGAATTCAACCATCTCACCATCTTTTCCACCCTGTTGACATTCCTCCACCAAATCTCTCCCCTTACAGAACCAACCCAACTACTCCTACTCCACCAAATCCCTTCCTTCATAAAACCAATCCAACTACTCTTAAACAAGTTGCCAATTCCCAACAATTCAATTTACCATAAGGTAACTCACAACAAATCAATCCATTACCCTCCACTACACTGACCTAGACTCCACTTACCCAAACTTCCTCATTTATCCAAAATCCATGCATACAAACTACCTCATTCACACCTATCAAAACAAACCCACCCATCCAAACTACCCCGCTCAGCAAATAATACCAAGCAACCCAACATATACCGGTGACACACACGCAATATGTGCCACAAGTATATGTAGCGGAAGCTCAACCTTGTGTTACCCAAATCCCAGCCATACCATAAGTCGATCAATATGAGGAAATGGAGAGAAGAGCAAGGTCAAGAGCAGATGAAAACATAGCCAGAGAGATTAACAATTTGAAGGAAGCGCTGAAAAACATCCAAGTTCATAAAGGACATGAAGGGCTTGAATATGAAGATTTGTGTGTTTATCCTGATAATGAGTTGCCTGCAGGAGACAAGCCACCAAAATTTGACGGCACAGGAAATCCTCTCAATCATTTGAGGTGTTATTGTGATAAGTTGGTCGAAGTAGGCAGAGATGAGGCCATAAGAATGAACTTGTTTGTTAGAAGTCTAACCGGAGATGCATTAACTTGATATATTGAGAAAAATCCTAAGAAGTGGCATAAAATGGCAGAGGATTTTATGTAAAGGTTTAGGTTTAACATTGAGATCGTCCCATATCGGTCTTACCTTGAAAAGTTGAAAATAAAAACAACTGAGACCTTCATGAGTACGCCATCCTTTGGAGATCTGAAGCAGCTTGAATTCGACCCCCGTGGATGAAAATGAAATGAAGGACATATCTATCAAAGCTCAAGATAACATGTATTATGAAAACATGTTTCTCATGACAGGTGCAAAATTCACAAATCTTGTTAAAATTGGGGAAGCTTTGGAAGAAGGAATCAAATCTACAAGAATTATTAACCTGGCAACCCTACAAGCAAAAAATAAACCAATTCAGTCGGATTCAATTGGAGGAGCACTTAAGAAGAAGAAAGACAGAGTGTCTGTTGTCATGACCATCCAGGAATGCAAGCTGAACCAAATGTTAACCTACCAAAAGCCACTTCCACAATCTTCATACTATGGTCAGTATACCCAAATGCTTTGGCCTTATTACCAGCCTTCGCCTACCCGTTATCCAGTTTATGCCACCTAATCAACATATTATCTACCCAAGCACCTATCTATCCAAACATACCATAACATCAATCCATGCACCCATCTCAACTCCATTACCCCCCACAAGCTCATCCATCAAATGCACCCAAGCCTCGCCCAAACTTCGCAAAAAGACCAACCAAAACCTATAACCCTTCGGCTGAACCTTTATCCCAACTGTATGAAAAGTTGAGAACTGTAGGAGTACTGCAACCAATACAAGAACGGGTTCCCAACCACCTTCCAGGATGGTATGAAGAGAGTAAGCATTGTGCTTATCATTTTGGAGTGGCTGGACACAATACCAACAATTGTCTTATTCTCAAAGATAAGATTGAGATATTGATTAAGGAAAGAGTCATTCAGCTCAAAGGTGTTGCCCCTAATGTTAACAACAATCCTTTGCCAAATCATGGGAATATGAACATGATCACTATTGATGAAGAATGTAATTTGGAAGGGACCATTATTTTTGTGAGAAAAGAGGAAAATATTGCGACATCAGTCTTTGTTGCTCCCATAATCACAGTCCAACTGCGAGCACCAATTGAGGTGGAAGTTCTTATTTCCAAGCCTCAAATAAATGCCTTAGTTTCTCAATCACCTTCTTTTGATAGTAAAGCAGTTCCTTGGATTTACTTGACCGATGCAAAAGGCAAAGGAAAGGAGAAGATAGTTGTGGAGACTACTGTAGCTGGAATGACAAGATCTGGATGTTGCTATGCTCTTGAAGAAATTGCACGAGGTCTACCAACTAAGGAAAATAACCCAAAAAAGTAGTCACAGAGGCCGAAGTGAGAGAGTTTCGGAGGAAAATGCCTACTAAGGAGTATTCCGTTATTTAACAGTTGAAGGAAACTCCCGCTTAAATTTCTCTGATGGCATTATTGATGAGTTTTGCAACTCATAGATATGCTTTGGCAAAAGTTTTGAGTAAGGCTTATGTTTCAGCCGAGACAACAAGCGAGAATTTTTCAGCCATGGTGGGATAAGTTTTGAAGCTAATAAAGTTTCTTTTTATGATTACGAGCTTCCACCTGAAGGCCTGGGACATAACAAAGCTTTCGATATCACCATTAGGTGCAAGGACAAGTTTGTCTCTAGAGTTTTGATTGATAATGGTTCTACAGTTAATGTATGTCCTTTCATTACACTTCAAGCTTTGGGGTTTGATATTGGAAAAATTAGGGAAAGTCGGGTGAGGGTTAAAGGTTTTGATGGGGCTCAAAGGGGAGTCATTGGAGAAATTAACTTGCCACTACAAATTGGACCAGAGGAGTTTATGGTGGAATTTCAGGTATTAGATATATTTGTTAGTTATAATTTATTGCTTGGAAGGCTGTGGACCTATATGCTGGTGCGGTCTCTTCTACTCAACTCCAGACTTCGAAATTTGTTTAGAATCATCAAGAAATCGTTGTTCACGGAGAAGGTAGTAATTTAGTGCATCCTGACAACTCAATCCCTATAATTGAGAATTTGGAAGAGTTAGATGGATCTGTATTCCATAGTAAGGCGATTATGTGTTCTACTCAACTCAAAAGGATGAAACACAAGTGCTTATGATGGTAGCTTGGGAACTGTTGAAGAATGGGTTTGTGCCTAGTCGACGTCTTGGAGTAAATTTGGATGGAATAGTGTAACCGATTTGTCGCTCGATTAGAAACACACCTTTGGTCTAGGGTACGAGCCTACATATGAAAAAGCTTCATCGGTTAATCTCAAAAGGACAAGTGACAGTCCTTTGACATAACCAATCCCATCATTGAATCAGTCAATTTTTCAAAGCATCTGTTGCACAAGGATCAGAAGAAGCCACTAAAGGCAACCACATGGAAGGACTCAAAAACTTGTTCATTGAAGAAGCAGAATGCAATGTGATCGTGAAAGATTTCACCAAGAGCCCTACCATATGGGATGTTAAGCCGGAAGACGCTTTGAACAATTGAACTTATAGCCTGTGCTCGATTCTTCGGGAATCTTGCAAGCAAATTATTAAAATCGCCAATATCGAGACTGTGACATTTTCTGAAATCAGTAATTGAACCTCAAGCAGTGAACAAGATTTTGCAGAATATGAAGAAGATACGCAGCCTGTAGAAGTAACTGAAGAGTTTGAATATTTTGAGAATAAGGAAAAATCGAATTTAGATGAAACTAAGGCAATAAATTTGGGAGATTCAGAAGTGATACGAGAAACAAGAATCAGTCATTTGACTCCGACTCAAGGAAAGAGCTTATTGAGTTACTAAGACAATATATGGATGTGTTTGCATGGTCTTATGATGATATGCCGGGGCTAAGCACGGACATTGTTTCACACAAGTTACCAACTAATCCATCTTGCCTCCAGTAAAGCAGAAGCCAAGAAAGATCAAGCCGGATAAGTTTCCAAGCAATTTGATGTCAATACCATTCGAGTAACGAAGTATCCCACATGGTTGGCCAATATAGTGCCAGTGCCAAAGTAAGATAGAAAATCCGAGTATGTGTAGATTATCGGGATCTCAACAAGGCCAGCCCAAAAGATGATTTTCCTCTTCCAAACATTCACATACTTATTAATAATTGTGCTAAGCAAGAGTTGCAGTCTTTTGTTGATTGCTTTGTAGGCTATCATCAGATTCTTATAGATGAAGAAGATGCAGAGAAAACAACATTCATCACATCTTGGGGCATGTATTGTTATCGAGTGATGCCTTTTGGACTCAGAAATGCAAGGGCAACATACATGAGAGCTATGAATACCATTTTTCATGATATGATCGATAAAGAGATTGAGGTCTATGTAGACGATGTCATTATCAAATCACAAAAAAACATAATTCACATGATGGATTTGAAGAAGTTCTTTGACAAGCTAAGGCAATACAATCTGAAATTAAATCTTACAAAGTGCGCGTTTGGCGTCCCTGACGGCAAATTATTGGGTTTTATTGTGAGTAGAAAAGGAATAGAAGTGGATCCTTCAAAGATAAAGGCTATCCAAGACTTGCCTCCTACAAAAGGTCGAAATGATGTAATGAGTTTTCTTGGTCGTCTTAATTACATCATTCGATTTATTCTGCAATCAGCTGTAATTTGTGAGCCGATCTTCAAACTACTAAAGAAGGATGCTACTACCAAATGGATAGAAGATTGTCGGTAAGCTTTTGATAGAATTAAGGAGTATTTGTCCAGTAAGACTATTTTGGTGCCTTCCGAGCCTTGAAGACACTGTTCCTAAATTGGCTATGTCAGAAAATGCATTTGGATGCGTGATGGGACAACATGATGAAACTAAGAGGAAAGAACAAGCCACATTTTTTTTGAGCAAAAAGTTTGCACCTTATGAAGCTCAGTATACTTTATTGGAACGCGCTTGTTGTGCCTTGGCTTGGGTCGCACAAACGTTAAGACATTACTTGGGTACATATGCCACATTTCTCATCTCAAGGATGGATCCACTCAAGTATATCTTTCAAAAGCCTATGCCTACTGGAAAGCTGGCCAAATGGCAAATTTTTCTAAGTGAATTGACATTGTCACTCAAAAGGCCATCAAGGGACAAGCACTGGCTGATCATCTTACTGAAAATTTCGTGGATGAAAAATATAAGCCTTTTAAAACTTACTTCCCAGATGAAGCGATTTTGTTTATTGGAGAGGATATTTCAGAGGGATATTCAGGGTGGAGAATATTTTTCGACGGTGCTGCAAACTCTAAGGAGTCGATGCTGGTCTCAAAAGCAGGTCAACATTATCTTATCTCAGCCAAGTTTAGGTTCTTATGCATTGACAATATGGCAAAATATGAGCCTTGTATTCTTGGACTCAGAATGGCTATTGATATGAATGTACAAGAACTGTTAGTCACAGGTGATTTGGACTTAATGATTCACCAAGTATAAGGAGAATGGAGCACTAAGAATGTGAAGATACTCCCATATTTGCAATGCGTGAAGGAATTGAGAATGAAATTCATCAAAATAGAATTCAAGCATATTCCTAGAGCTCAAAATGAATTTGTAGATGCTTTGGCAACCCTGGCTTCTATGATTCGACATCCAGATAAGAGTTACATAGATTCGATCAAGATCAATTTGCAAGATCAACTGGCATATTATTTTCATGTAGATGAAGAACCAGATGGAGAACCTTGGTGCTATGACATCAAAAGGTATATCAAAGAAGGAGAATATCCAGATGGCATAAGTAGTATTCAAAAGAGAACACTTCAGAGGCTTGCAAATCACTTTTTTCTAAATAGAGAAATCCTTTATAGGAGGACTTCAGATTTGGAATTACTAATATGTGTTGACTCTCACGAGGCGAGCAAGTTGATCGAAGAAGTACATGGGAGTACATGTGGGCCACACATGAATGGTTTTACTTTAGCAAGGAAGATTTTGTGAGCGGGGTACTTCTGAATGACCATGGAAATAGACTGCATTCGTTTTGTGAGAAAATGTCATCAATGTCGAATTCAGAGTGATTTGATTCAAGTTTCATCAAACGAGCTCAATGTGATAAGTTCTCCCTAGCCATTTGTAGCTTGGGCATGAATGTAATTGGTCCTATTGAACTAGCTGCATCAAACGGACATAGGTTCATCCTAGTAGCTGTTGATTACTTCACAAAATGGGTGGAAGCATCTTCTTATAAGTCTGTGACGAAGAAGGTGGTGGTAAATTTTGTCTGTAACAATATTATCTGCAGATTTGGGGTTCCCAAATCAATCATAATAGATAATGGAGCTAATTTGAATAGCAAGCTAATGCAAGAAATCTGTGAAAAGTTTAAAATTACCCATCGAAATTCCATTCCTTATCGACCTCAGATAAACGGAGTAGTTGAAGCGACTAAAAAAAATATCAAAAGAATGTTGTGGAAGATGATTGATAATTATAAGCATTGGCATGAGAATTTATCGTTTGTCCTCCTTGGCTCCCGCACCACCATTAGGACTTCAACTGGAGCAAAGCCCTATCTTTTGGTTTATAAAACTGAAGCAGTATTACATATGGAGGTTGAGATTCTATCTCTGAGGATTATCCAAGAAGCTAAGTTGAGCGAGGCTGAATGGACACGAAATCGATATGAACAATTGATGCTCATTGATGAAAAGAGAATGAATGCAGTTTGTCACAGACAGCTTTATCAACACCGATGGCCAAAGCTTTCAACAAAAAGGTGAAATTGAGGCAGTTTAAACCAGGATAATTGGTACTGAAGCGAAAATTCCCACACCAAGATAAAGCCAAAGGGAAGTTTGCACCCAACTGGCAAGGGCCTTACATGGTTCACCGAGTACTGACTAGAGGTGCATTGATTTTAGCGAAAATGGATAGGAAAATATGGTCGAAAGCCATCAATACAGATGCGGTTAAAAGATATTATATTTAGAAGCTTTTATCTTATTTGTGTAACGTTGTTTGTTATGTATTGAAAACTTCGTCCTGGCCTAATTCCCTAGGTGGGATACGTAGGAAACCCATATCAGGTCTGGTCTTTAGTGTTATTTTGGTAAAATTTCATTTGTGTGTATCTTAAACTATTGACCTGATTCCCTTGGTGGGATACGTAGGCGGCCTACATCAGCTTCGATCGCTTTATTAGAAAATTTTCCCCTTTTTATGTGAGGAACTACATGTGGCTAAATTCCTTTTGGATACATAGGTAAGCCGTGGAGGGTTCGGCCATTTCTTTTCAATTGTTGAGGAAATGTATTTAGAAACTGTGATTGGTAAGATAGTGAGCTTGGTCTCATTGCATTGGAATGGTAGTACTTCTATTTCACCAAAATTGGGACAATTTTGAAGGAATTATCACAAGAGAATACCAAGAGAATATTAAGGAGTAGGTGGTCAATTGAATCATCAGGCAGAAAGGAAATCTCAGAAAAGGACGTTTGCTTCGTCTCATGATATGTCACAATCTAAAATTTGGCAGAAAAGTTTCCGGCCTTGACACTTTATTTATATATGTTATCTTATTTTTAAGTGTATAATTTTTCAGTTTTATTATTCATCATCCAAGATTTGAAATATACGGAGACTACAAGTCCAAACAAAGCTTGAAGAAAGAAGTTTGAAGATCTAGAGCTCTAAAGCAGTGCAAATAAACCTCTCCCTCCCCAAACTAATGATTTTTCTTTGAGTGTAGGCTTGTCAGAACTAGCAGAAAATAAGAAGTCACCGACGTTTACAGCCTTGAAAGGACTATCCATTGACTAGTTTGCATTACTTACGAAGCACCTGCTCTACATAGATGTTTTTGAATCTTTCTTTTTTATGCACTGAAAAAATATTTTTAGATATCTTTTAAGGTGTTTACTTTCAAAAATTTTAAAATGCACTACATGAATGCTTTCAAATTGTTAACTGCACTGCAAAACTGCTTTACAATGTTTACGTATGCACCACAGAAATACTAAATATTTTAACTGCATTGCAAAGTACTTTCCAATATATGCAAATGCATCGCAAAAATGCTTTAAATATATTCAAATGCACCACACAAATGCTTTCAAATATTTTAGCTACATTGCACAAGTACTTTTCAACATATGCAAATGCACAGTAAAAATACTTTAAATATATTTAAATGCACCGCACAAATACTTTCAAATATTTTAACTGCATTGCACAAGTACTTTCCAACATATGCAAATGCACAACACAAATGCTTTAAATATATTCAAATGCACTACAGAAATGCTTTCAAATATTTTTAACTGCATTGCACAAGTGTTTTCCAGCATAAGCAAATGCATCGCATAAATGCTTCAAATATGTTCAAATGCACTGCACAAATACTTTCAGATAGGTTTAACTGTGTTGCACAACTGTGTTCCAGCATAGTCGAATGCACTGCACAAATGCTTTTAAATATTGCATTTCACATGAATTTTAATTGCTTTGCACTGCACAAATGCTTTAAATTGCTTTTAGATAATGGCACAAATGCTTTTGAATTTATTCACACTAATGCTTTTCTGGAAAGCATTATTTTCCAATACGTCATTTTCATAAATCATTGGCTCGAGAAGCCTCATTTTTGCAAATCATTGATTTAAATGTCACGTCATTATAAATCATTTGGCGGAAACCCTCATCTTCATAAATCATTTAGTTTATGGCCTCATTTCATTAATCATTGGTGAAAACATCATCCTCATTGATCATTGGCCTCAAAACCAATTTTTCATAAGTTCATTTTTATTTCTTATCTCACTAAATTATTTATGCTTGCAAAGTTGCGACTTTATAAGTTCATGCTTGAGAGGTATCACTTTTAAGAGTTTATTATAGATGGTTTACAATTGATATTTGCTTACTAATTGCATTGCCAAGTTTAAAGTTTTTCAGGAACATGAGCACAAGGTGGAACTTTTTTCTTAGCAGCGAACTAGGACATAGTTTGAAGAGGAATGCTAAACGCTTCGGATGCAAGCTGAGAAGTGATTTCCACCACAATCTAACCACACCCCTTTTAGAAGGCAAGTAGGTATTTCTTTGAGTTTACCAATTTAAGATTCGCACCTGGGTGATTTCAACTCTCACCAAAGACAATCTTCCCAATCCAAATGACAATGCACCAAGAGATTTGAAATCATGTCCATGGAAGTTTTCAGCCTCTTGCTCATGCTCAATTTACTATTCAATCTTCCCGATCAAAGTTGATATTAGAATAAGAAAATTTTCTTTTCAACCGATTGAGTCGAACTTGAAACGACCCAAAAAATGCTCGAAAATGTACCTCAAAAATGTCTGGAATCATAAATTCCATATATCTAAAAATCCATTTGTTATTTTAAAAATTCGACTTCATATTCTTGTTCAGGGGGTCAAATTGAGGGGGAAATGGGCCTAACCCGAATTTTAGAGTAACCGTATCGAATTATGAATTTTCAAGATGGCACAAAAACAGTGCAGTTTATGCGACACTGGTGTGATGCATCTGTGTGTTATTTTGGTCTAATTTTTTTTTCGGTCCAAGACTTTTAAGTCGTGGGCCTAAGGGTCCCCATACATGAAAATACTTATACCTAGCCTTATTTCACCCTCATCTCATCCTTAACATTCCCCAATATCCTCTCAAACACTTAGACTCATATTTCACCCTAAATTCAAGTCCCAAATACTCAAAACCAATCTTAAGGATTTCATGAAGGATTTCATTCAAGCTTCAAGTCTCTATCTCCAACCTTTTTCAAGAGTTCTCCAAGCTAAGGTATGTGGGTTTCTTTCATGGGTTCCTTTTACTCATGATACCCAAGCTCTCTTTACTCAAAAATTGCATGTTTTAAAGTTGATTTTTTCATGGATCTTATCTATTATGAAAATTACTGCACACTATGTTGGGGTTTATGAAATTGTGACTATTTTGCTATGTTTTGGGGTATGAAACTAAGATCTTTTGTGAGGTTTGGTGAAGGATTTTGATGTCTATTGCTTGAGGGTATTACCAAGTATCTATTGAAGCTTTAGCATTGAATTTACTAGCATGATTTCGCTCTTGAATTGCATGGTTGTACACTAGCACCACACACCCTCTAAGTATTTGATAAAATTTCAGATGTGGTTTCTTCAAGAATTGAAGGTCCAAAGCATGTCTTATAAGTTGAATGACTTTATGATGATGAAACGAATAGTTATATAAGTTATGTTTATGAGAACTATTTATGTTATTATAAGATGACCGCCTTGGTGGAAGGTGTGATGTCCATCAACCATTGTTAAGGGGTTGATAACTTGACCACCTAATTGGAGGATGTGATGTCTATTAACTGGTAAAGGGTTGATACCTTGACCACCTAATAGAAGGGTATGATGTCCATTAACCGGCAAGGGATTGATACCTTGGCCACATAAATGGATACGTGGGATGTCCATTAACCATTGTTGAGGGGTTGATACCTTGACCACCTTGATGAAGGGTGTGATGTTCATCTACCAATTAAGGGGTATATACCTTGATCACCTTGCAAGGGGGATGTTAAACCTTGGATTCTAAGCACTAATAGCTTGGTCTATGATGATGGTCTCCTTCCACTTATGCACTGTGTTCTATATAAGCATGTTTTACTTTAAAACTCCATTCATACATGTCATATTGTTATTATACTATCACTTGCTTATGATATTACATTTTGACTGTGTTGCCTATCTCTTGTTGCATTGCATCTTACATACTTAGTATATTCAAACATATTAACGCATACTTTATACCTACATGATGTTATCATGTAGGAACTGGAGCTCCATTTGATCATAATCCTCCTCCAGGTGGCTAATGGCTTCCATTCAAGCTAGTTGGTGTGTCCTCATGCCCGAGGGCAATATTTATGTTGTTATGCTATGTATTGAAGACTATCTTTCCTTTTTGGTACACTTGACTATACGGGTTAGCCCGGTTGCTTATCTTGGCCCCCGCCAAGTTCTATGTTAGACGTGTTGTTGGACAAATATATATTATGTTTGAGCTTTGACTCACTTATGATATTCAACTATTTAAATATAAAAGTCTCTCTCTCCCATAGTCCCAATTTCCCCATGTTTACATTTCTTATGACGAACTATCTTGTTTCACGACCAAGGATGGGTGACGATATGCTATGATGCTTGTTTGGGGTTCCTTCAGGCTCCCCATTGTCATTCACATCTAGGCCCTAGGCTTGGGTCGTGATAGAACTACAAACAGCCTGATTCCTAAGTCCAACGATATGTAGGCAGGCTCAATGGTGAAAACTCGGTTGTATTCTAACATTTTCTCTCAAAATCTCATTCCCAGGCATTCTAATTTCTCCATAATTTGATATTGGAATAGCTTTTGAAATCTTTCAAAATCGTACGTAAAATCGAGCATTTCAAATTACAAATGGCCTGAATTCTCATGTAACCTGAGATACATAAGAAACTCAAAACCAGGGTCTGACCGTAATTTCCCAAAGTCCGCGCCAAGAGCCTTTCATAAGATGGATATGTGGTCGGTTGAAAATTGAATTTTTCAAGTTTCTTTGTCCACGATCTCTTTCATCGATCATACCCAAAGAAAGGGACAGTTGTTGACACCCAATTTTTATCCTCCATAATATAAATTAATTATTGAGCTTCTTCAAATTTAAATAATTTAAAATAATTAGTATTCACAAAATTCAAAATATTTGAAGGAATTTTTTCATATCATTTCATTATTTTTATAATCCACAAATGACTTATCACGTTTGATTAATCACCTTTCATTAGTCAAGGACTTTGCATTTTTTGGTTGATTATTCTATTTTGTTGGACTTAAGAAGCTTGTCAATTAATTAATAAAATTTTATTTTGTTCAAATTCACCATTTCAATTCAATTTGATCAAGATTTGCAATTAAATTGAGCCTTGTCTTTAAACCTATTTTTAGTTCATTTTCTTGGACCAATTGGCCTCTTTCGGGGCCAGATTTAGCCCAATTGACTCAAGAACCCAATTAGCCCATTCCCTTTTTAAAAAAACCAGCTAGTAATGAACAAATATATTAAATATATGTATATACATACGTGTGGGGGCCACGCGCCCCCAATTTCCTCCTTCTTCTTTCCTTGCACCTGCACATCTACGCCCCTCACCCATAACTTCATCTTCTACAACAACACAACCCGTAAATTCTTTAATGCTCCCTCTGACAAATCTGATAAATTTTAATTCCCCGCAATCCATCTCTCTTCACGCGTGCTCTTTTCCTCAGAACCATCAACTACTCAGCAGCTTTCTTGTCCAGAGAGGGAGTTTTAAATTCAAATTCTAACCCTAAAATCCCCTATTTAAGTCCCTTGTTCATCATCATTTAGGGACAACTGTCATTGTCTCAAAAAAAAAGTACTCTTCTTGTTAAGGCCAAGGTCTAAGTTTTCTAGTCGATTTTCAGAGATTTCCTTTGAGATTAGAAGTTATTCGAAGTCAAAGAAGGGGCTAAACAAAGTTCTCGGATGGTGAGACTTCCATTAGCTCGTTCGTCTTCCTAGCTCGCTGCCCTACAAAAAGTAATACTTTAGTCTTGTTCTTCCTCATGTTTGAATATGAGTGTTTAACGTTTTAGGTTGCAAGGTTCTCGATTCAATGTTGGTTTCATATTTTCCGTTTAGTCCTTGTTGTGTTAGATTTATTTCAAAGTTTTCTGTCAAAATGGTTTCGAATTTGCGAGTAGGTGTTACCTCAGTTTTTGCTTCTGTTTCAGATTTTAGCTTTGATTTATAATTGGTCATTTGAGCTAGTTTGAGATGATAAGTGAGTCCATGAGTTATTGGTTCTTTTTTTAGTTCGACCTGTTTATCAAGGTTTTTGATTTTATCTGTTTTAGGGTTCATTATTAGTTTCTGTCAGTTTTTGAACAAAATGTTTAAATTAGACTTCAGTTGTCTCACTCTTGAATCTATGTGAAAGAGTTCGCATGTTTTAGATATTTCGATTCCCTATTACAATACATACTTCCAGTTTTGAGAATAGTAGTAAGGGATTTCATCTCATTCTTCCTCACTTATTTGAGTGTGCTAATTAGTTTGTGATAAATCCTTATGTTACATTGAAAGTTGTTGAGAAATGTAGAAAATCTTATTATGTTTCCTTTTTGTTCTTTTGGTTTAAAAATCTATCAACCATTTGGTCGATAATGCCATGGTACTTTAAGTGGCTATGGGTTATGCTTTAACTTCACTCTAGCATGTCAGAATAACTTTATCTTAGAACCTTGCTTTAAGAGATAAAATTGTTTAATTTGGTCATGTAGTAGCTGACCTATTTTTGTTTTCTCAATACACCAGGAAATTTGTTACCACTACTTGAGTATTTCCCTATTTTACTTTCTAAACATTTTATGACTTCAAGAGGTTTATTCTGTGTAGGAAAACTAGTGATATCAATGTTTCCATGGTTTTTTTGTTTAATCTATAAGCTCAAAATGAATTCTTTATCCGTTAATTTGTTTATTTCCTGTTCGATACCTTCTAAGTTTCAGAATATAGTCACTGTTTACTCTTAAAATATTGTAGTTCTTTATGTTTGATGGAGTCAATCAAATATATGTCATGATGTTAACATTTTAAGATACATGTTTAAAGAGGATTACATTTTTGTGTGTGTCTTACATAAGCTTTTGTTTAAAGTGTGATTTATCCTTTCACATGTCCCTTGGTTTTGAT
>JAPFFP010042127.1:0-14439 GCA_026153255.1 Solanum medicagineum | reverse complement strand
GCAACCTTACCCACTCTACTCAAAACTCTATAAGGACCTACAAATCATGGGCTCAATCTCCCCTTCTTGCCAAATCGAACCACACCCTTCATTGGTGAGACTTTCAATTAAACCCAATCACCAACCTTAAACTAAAGACCTCTTCTCCTCATATCAGAGTAGGAGTTTTGTCTACTTTGGGCTTTTTCCAAGCTCTCCTTTATCAACCTCAAATTATCCAAGCATTCCATGACCAAATCCAGACATAGTAAAGCCACTTCCCCCATTTCAAACCACCCAATTGGGGATCTACAACGCCTATTATAAAGATCTTCGAAAGGAGTCATACCAATGCTTGAGTGGTAGCTATTGTTGTAAGTAAATTCTATGAGTGGAAGATGTTCATCCCGACTACCCTTAAACTCCAAAACACAAGCACTAAGAATATCCTCAAGAGTTTGGATAGTCTTCTCAGCTTGACCATCCATTTGAGGATGAAAAGTCATGCTAAGCTTAACCTTGGTACCAAGACCTCGTTCGAAGGATCTCCAAAAGCGAGAAGTGAATTGAGCAATACGATCCGAAATGATAGACAAGGGTACCCCATGCAATCTAACCAACTTATGTATACACAACGTCGCATAATCTTCAGCACCATAAGTGGTTTGGACCGGTAGGAAGTGAGCCGACTTTGTCATTCTATCCACAACAACCCAAATAAAGTCAAAATGCCTCCTAGACTTAGGTAAGCCGACCAACAAATCCTTATTGATCTCTTCCCACTTCCAAGTAGGAATTTCTTTATCTTGGGCTATGCCACCTGGCCTTTAATATTCGGCTTTCACTTGTTGGCAATTGCAGCATCCGTATATGAACTTGGCAATGTCTCTCTTCATACCACCTTACCAATACACCTCCCTAAAGTCTCTATACATCTTTGTAGAACTAGGGTGAATGGAATACGATGAATTTTGGGCCTCCTTCAAGATCAATTCTTTCAAATCACCCACACTTGGCACACATAATCGATCTTGGTACCTAAGGGAACCATCTCCCCCTTGGGAGAAAACCTCCACTTTACCATCTCTCACCAAGGCCTTCAACTCTAGCAAGTCGGAATCAAGATCTTGTTTTGCCTTTACCTCTTCAACCAAAGAAGAATTAGAACCATCAAAAAACACTACACTACCATTATCAACTTCATCCAACCTAACCCACAATCTAGAAAACTGGTGAACCTCTCTAGCAACCTCTTTGCCAGCATTATCAACATGAGCTAGACTACCCACAGACACCTTATATAAAGCATCGGCCACAACATTAACTTTGCCAGGGTGATAATGCACAGTCGCATCATAATCTTTAAGGATCTCTAACCACCTTCATTTTCTCAAGTTAAGATCTTTTGGGGAGAACACATATTGGAGACTCTTGTGGTCGGTATACACATCAACATGAATCCCATACAAGTAGTGATGCCAAATTTTTAAAGCAAATATCACGGTCGCCAATTAAATATCACGAGTGGGATAATTCTTCTCATGCACCTTAAGTTGTGTAGAGGCATGTGTTATCACCTTACCACTTTGCATCAAAACACACCCAAACCAATTCTTAAGGCATCACAATATACAATAAATCCTTTCAACCCTTCTGGTAGAGACAAGATAGAAGCGGAGAAAAGCATATCTTTTAATTTTTGGAAACTCTTCTCACATTCATCGGTCCAGGCAAATTTTGCCTTCTTTTGTGTCAATTTAGTTATAGGAGAAGCAATAGAAGAGAAGCCATTCACAAACCTCCGGTAATAACTCGCCAAACCCGAGAAACTTCTAATATCTTATCGAGTCAAAGGTCTAGGCCAATTTCGAATCACCTCTGTCTTCTTAGCATCCACCTTAATGCCATCACCTGACACAACATTCCCTAGAAAGGCAAGCTCTTTCGACGACAACTCATATTTCTTGTATTTAGCATATAACCTCTCCTCCCTCAAGATTTGCAGCACCACCTTCAAGTGATTCATATGCTCCTCCTCACTATCGAAATAAATCAAGATATAATCAATGAAAACCACCACAATCAAGTCAAGGCAGGGTTTAAAGACCCTATACATGAGATCCATAAATACAGTCGGTATATCAGTCAACCCAAAAGACATAACCATAAACTCTAAGTGCCCATGCCTAGTCAGCAAAGCTATCTAGGGAATTTCACACTGCCTCACTTTCAGTTGTTAATACCTAGACCGAAGGTCAATCTTAGAAAAGTGACTAGCCCCTTGAAGTTGATAAAAAAAAGTCATCAATAATTTGTAGAGGGTGCTAGTTCTTTATGGTGACACTATTAAGTTGTCAATAATCATGCACATTCTAATACAACCATCTTTTTTCTTCACAAAAAATACCGGTGCACCCCAAGGTGACTCACTAGGCCTTATAAAACCCTTTGCCAACAAATCCCTCAGTTGCTCCTTCAACTCCGTCGGGGCCACATGGTAATAGGGAATAGAAATGGGTTGAGTGTTAGGAAGGAGGTCTATATCAAAGTCTATTAACCTTTCGGGAGAAACACAAAGAAGATCATCGAGAAAGACATCAAGGAACGTATTAACAACCGAAACCGACTCAACAGGAAGGACTTTGGACTCAACATCCCTAACCCTCAAAAGATGACACAAACAACACTTAGAAATCAACTTTTGGGCTTTAAGGAGAGAAATGAATCTACACTTGACCACCACATCAAAACTTTCCCACTTAAGGACGGGTTCATTAGAGAAATGGAAGTTGTCCCTATGGGTTCTACAATCAATAGAAGCATAATATTCATGCAACCAATTGATACCAAGAATAACATCAAAATCCATCATATTTAACTCAACCAAATCACAAGGAAAGATTTTATGAAAAATGAACATGGGACAATTTCAATATACTCTTCTAGCAATAAGGGACTCACCGATGGGGGCAGACACTTCATAAGGTTCACAAAACACTTCGGGTCTAACTTGAAGCTTTTTGGCAATAAAATGAGTAATAAAAGAAAGAGTGGCACTCAGGTCTATCAATGCATACACATCAAAATCAAAAACCTTTAACATACCGGTGACGACATCTGGTTGAACACCCTATAAATGTGCTTCAAAAATGCACATAATCGTAATTTTCATATATCCCAAAATTCGTATGTGATATCAAAAATCCGACTTCATATTCTTTATCAGGGGAAAAATTTGAGTAGGACATGGGTATAACCCGAATTTTAGAAGACCTGTAGCAAAAAATGATTTTCGCCAATTTTTCACAAACCAGTAGTGGTTTGTGATGGCTCCGTGATGTAGACCCATCGCGGAGTAGTGTTAACACATCCTTAATATTTTGTTTCAGCCTAAGGAATTAGGGTAATTGCCCCATTACCACTTATGCGTCAAAACACCTATACTCAACCATTTTCAACTCAATATCACTCAAAAAACCTCTCTAAAACCTCTCAACCATTTTATTAGAATTCCCATCCAAATTCAACAGTCTCAAGCTTAATTCTGGATCTCAAGAACTTCATTCAAACTTCAAGTATCCTTCATGTCTAAATCAAGAAAACCCAAGTTTGAGATATGTGGGTTTCATCCATTGGGTTCTTCCACCCATGGAGTCCAATCCTCCTTTTTATGAAAATTTCATGATTTCAAGATGTATTACTTATGAGTATCTATTATTATGAAATATGAGCATGACCTATATTGGTTTTTATCAAATATGGTTGATTATACATGACTATTTGTTTGAAGCTTATACTATGAGTTAATCTTTGTCTATTGCGATTATACATAATTCAAGCTATGAAATCTGTAAAGTATTATGAAATTTTGGTATGATTTACATGTTACCCATGATGGACTTTTACCATGATGATGGTGGGCTGATTTACATGACTTTAAGAGACATTTATTTCACTATTTCATGATCTATACTCTTGCATTTTGAATGATTTGAACATGTACTCATATGTGCCCACCAAGTGTTCGATGAAATGTCAAGTCAAGAATTCTCAAGTTATTTACATATTTTACAAGTCAAGTGACTCCATGATGACTATCGACTTTCAAGTATGTTATGAATTCATGAAATTATCAATGATTATGCAAGTATGAAGTTAAGCCATATTCTCAAGATTTACCTCTTGTGAGCCATTCATGTTAAAGCAAGGATTCATGTATGATTATGATCTAATTTCATGTTCAAGTTGGGCTCACCATTAGAGGTCAAGTATTTTTAAGAGCTACTTATATCATTTTTCCAACAAGTTATCAAAGTTATGATTATTTCAAGTATTCTGTGGGATTAGACTTAGCACTAATGGATTGGATGTCGGTATGGACTATCTTCAAGGATTCATACTCTTTTTCTCAAACTATGTGTGAACATAGAATTATTATACCCTTGCTATACTAGTGGATCCATTTTAGTGCACTTTATCATGAAATCCACCCCGAAATAGGATGGGTTCCCGTAAGGGGGGTTACTTCTCCGAAATGGGACATACTCCCGTAAGGTGAAGTATGGTTTACATTGGCATGTAGACCACCTCTTTATCGATGAGGGGTAATCATCGGGATTCCAAGTTATAGCTCGCTGATCTTATTCTTTGTCAGTTGAGGTCTCTTCCCACATATGTGTCATGTTCTATGCAAGTTGAATGATTTACAAGCATGTTTTACTTCAAGCATTGACCATGCATGCCATATTAAGATCTCACTTATCTATTTCTTATTAATATGTATTTTGACTATATTGGCTTATGTCTTGTTGCATTGCATCCTACATACTTTGTACATTCAAACGTACTAACACATACTTTATGCCTACATGATATCACCATATAGGGACCGGAGCTCCTCTTTATCATCCTCCATGTGGCTAGTGAGATTATTCGAAGATAAGCTTGGTGAGTCCTCATGTTCGGGGACACTATCTAATTTTCTTGCCATTTTAAGACTTTTTGAATTGAACATTTGATAATATGAGGGTGAGCCTAGAAAGTGTCTTGGCCCCCGCTCCATTCCAAGTTAGAGGTGTATGTTGGATATTATGATGTTACTGTGTTATGAGCTTGACTCTTTTGTTTTTTTTATATTCAAGACTTCCCTTAGTCCCATTTCCCATTTATATATCTCTTGTTGTTGTTTACTTAGCTTCTGTGACCAAGGTTGTGTGATTGATATGCTAATAGGCTTGTTTGGGTTCCTTTGGGTTTCCATTCACCGTGTCAAGTCTAGGCCCAAGGCTTGGTCATGACAAACTTGGTATCAAATCACTAGGTCGTTAATGCTCCACGGAGTCTAACACACCGCGTCAATTAGAGTCTTATTCATGGTTGTGAAGCATGCCATAACTATGAGTAAGAGGCTCTAAGGCGTTTTAGGAAATGATTCCTTTCTTCATGATCTATGTTGTGCTATAGATGTTAAGGTAAGGCTTTTCCCTAATAAATGTTCTTTGTTATTCTAGATCATGCTGATTCTGAGAGGAAGAAGAGCCCGTACACCCGAGGGGTAACCAACTCCTCCCGCTCCTCAACCTCCTCTAGAAGGAGGGGTAGGCAAAGAAGAATTCTGAGTTGATATTGCAATGTTGGCTCATGTTATGATCAACCAAATCATCCAAGGAGCCCAAGCCCCTCATGTACTACTCCAGCCTTCAGGGTGAGAGATTTTACTAGGATGAATCCACCAGAGTTCTATGGGTCCAAGGTGGATGAGGATCCCTAAGAATTCATTGATGAGGTATATAAGGTGTTGCCTATTATGGTGGTTAATTTGGAGGAAAAAGCGGAGTTGGTGGTCCTACCAACTTCAAGGGTTGGGTCAAATTTGGTTCACTCAATAGAAGTTGGAGAAAGGGAATAATGGTGCTATCCCTTGGGAAGAGACTTCATGAGAATGAACCCCCCGGAATTCCATGGGTCAAAAGTGAGTGAGGAGCCCTAAGAGTTCATTGATGAGGTCTACAAATTTTATCTATCATAGGTGTTGGGACAAATGAAAAGGCGGAGTGGGCGGCATACCAACTCAAAGGGGTAACTCTAATATGGTACAACCAATGGAAGAAAGAGAAGGGAGTTGGCTATGCGGTGCTTTGGGGGGGAGAGGGTTCAAAATGGCTTTCCTTAATTGGTTCTTCCCTCTTGAGCTTAGGGAGGCTAAGTTGGTGGAATTGATGAATTTGAGACAAAGGTCCATGAGTGTGAGGGAGTATGCCCTCAAGTTTACCAAACTTTCAAAATATGCTCCATATTTGGTGGCCGACACAAGGTCTAGGATGAATAAATTTGTGATGGGTGTGTCTGACTTAGTTAGTGAAGAGTGTCGGTCTACCATGTTGATTAGTGAGATGGACTTTTCACGTTTGATGACCTTTCGCCGAGCAAATGGAAGGGGAGAAATTGAGGAAGTGGAGGGGACATGAGGCTAAGAGGGCTCGTTTTAAGGGCAAGTTCCAAAAGTGCGTCTGGATCCACCAAGGCCAAGGGTCCTCTCATGCTACTAATAGGGTGTTTGCCAATGACTTCCCAAGGTCCCAAGGTATTGGTGTTGTGATTCCTAATGAGGTGTGTCCTAGGTGTGGTAAGAGCGTAGGGTCCCATGCTTGAGAGATACTAATGCATCCTTTGGTTGTGGGCAAGTGGGTCACAAAAAAGGTGGATTTCCCCAAGGATCGCAACAAGGGCAAAGAGGTTCGTCCACAAGGTGCTAATGCGGTTCCTTTTGGGAGAGGTGCCCAACAAGATAGTGCCCCAAGGCACAACTGGATCTATGCTTTTCATAGGAGGCAAGGCATTGATGAAGACCCCGATGGTGTTATCGGTATGTTGAAAATCTTTGACTTTGATGTATATGCATTGATTGATCTGGGTGCCACTTTTTCTTTTGTTACCCCTTTTGTTTCCCAGAAGTTCCATGTTGACCCTGAGTTGTTGCATGAGTCATATGAAGTGTCTAATCCTATTGGTGCATCTATTTTTGCTAGAAAAGTTTATAGAAGTTGTCCTGTTTGCATCTTTGCGTAAAGTGTTTCCTTGTGATGTTGTTTAATTAGACATGGTTGATTTTGATGTCATTCTTGGGATGGATTAGCTGCATGCCTAGTATGCTTCTATTAATTGTAGAACCCATAGGGTCAAATTTCAATTTCCAAATGAACCTGTCCTTGAGTGTGAAAGTCAAGATGTAGTGTTCAAGGGTAGATTCATCTCTTGCATTAAAGTCTGTAAGTTGATCTCTAAGGGGTGTCTTTACCATCTTGTTAGGGTTAGGTATGTAGAGTCGAAAGTCCTTCCCATAGAGTCTGTTTCGGTTGTAAATGAGTTTCTTGATATCTTCCCAAATGACCTTTCCAGTATTCCTCCCGAAAGGGAAATAGACTTTGGCATAGAACTCCTCCTTGATACTCAACTCATCTCTATTCCCCCTTACCGTATGACCCCGGCGGAGTTGAAGGAGTTGAAAGAACAATTGAGGGACTTAGTAAAGAAGGAATTTATTAGACCTAGCCAATCACCTTGGGGTACTCTGGTGTTGTTTGCGAAAAAGCAGGATGGGTCCCTTAAGATGTGTATCGACTACCAGCAACTCAATAGATTCACTATCAAGAATAGGTATCCTCTCCCAAGGATTGATGATTTGTTTGACCAATTGCAAGGGGATGACATTTCTCTAAGATTGAACTTCGCTTCGGGTACCATCAAGTAAAAGTGAGGGAATGTGATATACCCAAGATGGCCTTACAGACTAGATATGGGCATTATGAATTTGTTGTGATGTCTTTTGGGTTGACCAATGCACCGGTCATCTTTATGGACCTAATGAATAGGTTCTTTAAATCGTACCTTGATTCCTTTGTTGTGGTCTTCATTGATGACATCTTGATCTGTTCTCGTGGTGAGGAGGAGCATAGGGCTCATTTGAGGGTTATGTTGCATAGGTTGAGGAAGGAGAAATTGTTTGCCATGTATGAAAAGTGCGAATTTTGGTTGAGGAAGGTTTCCTTCCTGGGACATGTGGTGTCAGGGGATGGTATTAAGGTGAATCCAAAGAATACCGATGTGATTAGAAATTGTCCTAGACCATTGACCCTGTCGAACATTAGGAGTTTCTTGGGTTTAGCAGGATATTATCGGAGGTTTGTGAATGGGTTCTCTTCTATTGCCCTCCTATGAAAAAATTGACTCAAAAGAAGGCCAAGTTTGTGTTGTCCGATAAATGTGAAAGGAGTTTCCAAACATTAAAACATAAGCTTGTTTGCTTCGATATTGTCACTACCGGATGGGCTTGAGGGATTTGTGGTTTATTCTGATGCTTCTCAGGTTGGTTTGGGTTGTGTGTTGATGCAAAACGGTAAGGTCATAGCTTATGCTTCTACACAACTCAAAGTACATGAAAGGAACTACCCTATCCATGATCTAGAGTTAGCCGTCGTGGTGTTTACATTAAAGATTTGGTGTCACTACTTATATGGGGTGTATGTAGATGTGTTCACCGATCATAAGAGCCTCCAATATATATTCACTCAAAAGGATCTCAACTTGAGACAAAGGAGATTGTTAGAACTTCTTAAGGACTATGATATGAGTGTGCATTATCATCCAGGTAAGGCAAATGTAGTGGCGGATGCCTTGAGTACGGTGTCCATAGGTAGCTTAGCTTATGTTGATGGTAGTGAGAAGGAGATGGCTAGGGAGGTGCATCAGTTAGCTAGGTTAGGAGTTTGATTGGAAGAGGATGGTAATAGTGGTGTAGTTGTCGTTGATGGTTCTAAGTCTTCTTTTGTTGATGAGGTGATGGCAAAACATGATCTTGATCCCTCCTTGTTAGAATTGTAGGCCTTGGTGAAAGAAGGCAAGGTGGAGATTTTCTCCCAAGGGGGAGATGGTGCCCTTAGGTACCAAGGTAGGTAGTGTGTACCATGTGTTGATGGTTTGATAGAGAGGATCCTTGATGAGTCCCATAACTCTTCTTATTCTATCCACCCCAGTTCCACCAAAATGTATAGAGACTTGAGAGATGTGTATTAGTGGGGAGGCATGAAAAGAGACAATGCCAAATTCGTTTCTGGTTGTCATACTTGTCAACAAGTCAAAGCCAAACACCAAAGGTCGGGTGGCCTAGCCCAAGACATTGAGGTTCCTACTTGGAAGTGGGAAGGGATAAATATGGATTTTGTGGTTGGGTTGCCCAAGACTATCAAGGTTTTTGGTTCTATTTGGGTTGTGGTGGATAGCATGAAAAAATTGGCTCACTTTATACGAGTTAACACCATATATGGGGCTAAAGATTATGGAAGGTTGTACATTCACGACTTGGTAAGGTTGCATGGGGTTCCTTTGTCCATCATATCGGATCATGGAGCTCAATTTACTTCACATTTTTGGAGATCTTTCCAAAGGGGTGTTGGTACTAGAGTAAAGCTTTCTATGGCCTTTCACCCCAAAAAGATGGCAAAGCCAAGAGAACCATCCAAACCCTTGAGGATATGCTTAGATCATGTGTGTTAGAGCTTAAAGGTGGTTGGGATGATCATCTTCCGCTAATTGAGTTTGCCTACAAAAATTGCTATCATTCTAGTCTCGGTATGGCTCCATTTGAGGCTCTCTATGGGAAATGTTGTAGATCACCGGTTGGTTGGTTTGAGGTTGGTGAGGTAGCTTTGTTGGGACTAGATCTGGTTATGGAGGCTCTTGAGAAGGTTAGAATGATTAGAGAAAGGTTGAAGATGGCGCAAAGTCTCCAAAAGCCCTACGCCAATGTGAGGAGAAGGGATCTTGAATTCCAAGTTGGTGATTGGGTTTATTTGAAGGTGTCACCCATGAAGGGTGTGGTCCATTTTGGTACAAAGGGAAAGTTGAGCCTAAGATATGTTGGTCCTTATGAGGTCACGAGGAGGGTTGGCAAGGTATCATATTAGTTGAGGTTGCCTAGTGAGATGGAATTGGTTCATCCGGTGTTTCATATGTCCATGTTGAGGAAATATGTGGGTGATTCGAATGCCATTGTGCCTTGATGTTGTGGGAGTTTTTGAGGATAATTTGACATATGAAGATGTTCTGGTTTAGATTTTTGATAGGCAAGTGAAGACGTTAAGAAACAAAGAGGTGGCTTCCGTTAAGGTCCTTTGGAGGAATGAACAAGTTGAGAGTGCTACTTGGGAGGCCGAAGTGGAAATGCAAAAGTGATATCCTTACCTTTTCCACTCCACTCAAGCCTAATAGATTGATCTAAGTCCTTCATTTGATCTCAAGTCTTAAGTTTAGCCCCATGTCACTGCATATGTTCATGTTTCAATTGACAAGTTCATGATAATTTTACACTTATGATGAAATTTTTGAAATGATGTTCAAGTGCATTGTTGCATCTCTATGTGGGCTGAAATTTTCATGTGTGCATCTCATATTCTTTGACATTCGGGAATGAATGTTCCCAAGGGGCAGATATTGAAACGCCCCTAAAAAGTGCCCAAAAATGTGCCTCGGAAGTGCCCGAAATTGTAACCTCCATATATCTCAAAATGTGATATTGAAAATCCGACTTCATATTCTTGTTTAGGGGGTCAAAATTAGGGGGTGAATGGTCTAACCCTAATTTTAGAGCAACCACATCAAAATTCAAAATTTCCAAAAGGTAAATTCTAGAGAGGAATCCGCATCACTTCCGTGACGCGCCTCTGTATAAAAAAGTGTCTATTTTTTTAACTCAGTCCAAGATTTTTAAGTCTTGGGCCTAAGTGTTCCTAAACGTGAAAATGCCTATACTTAACCACTTTTCACCCTCATATCATCCTAAGCATTCCCCAATACTCACTTTAACACTTAGAAAAAATTTTCACTCCTAAATTCAAGTCTCAAGCCCTCATCCAGAACTAAGGATTTCTTTCAAGGTTCTTCTTCAAGGTTCAAGTCTCCACCTCCAATCTTCACCAAGTTCATCTCCAAGCGGAGATATGTGGGTTTCTTTCATGGGTTCCTTTTATCCATGATACCCAAGCTTCCTTTTACTCTACTTTGCATTATTTAAAGTTGAATTACAATTGGGTCTATCTTATTATGAAAATCACTGGACGCTATGTTGAAGCTCATGAAATTTTTACTGTTTTGCTATGTTTTGAGGTATGAAACCAAGGTCTACTGTAACATTTGATGAAGGATTTTGATGTTGCTTAAGGGTGTTACCAAGTATCTATTGAGAGTATTACATCGAATTTTCTAGAATGATCTCACTCTTGAATTGCATGGTTTTCACTAGCACCACACACCCTCTAAGTGTTTGATAAAATGTCTGGTTATGGTTTCTTGAGGAATTGAAGGTCCAATGCATGTCTTGTGAGTTGAGTGACTATATGATGATGATACGATGATGAATTGATAATGAATGAATGAATATATATGGTGATCTCTATATAGTGTTAGAATGTAACCATGCCCTACCCGGGGGTTGTGTGCTGGGTAACTTTGTTGGGAGTTTGTACTATTGACCTATCGGGGAGTTTGTACTCTGGCAGCTAGGGTGGTAGGGTGTGACGATCCACCAACCTTGTTGGAGGTTTGTACCCGTCAACCTATCGGGGGTTTTGTACTCAGGCACCAAGGGTGATAGGGTGCGAAGATCCACCAACCTATTGACGGGGTTTGTACCTCAATCACCAATGTTGGTATGGTGTGACAATCCACCAATAGTAATGGTCTCTTCTTGCACATATTTTATGTGCTACGTAAGGATGTTTTACTTAAGCACTAATCGTGCATGTCATATTGTTGTTATGCTAGCTATTGTCTATTTATATCATTTCGACTATGACGCCTATCTCTTGTTGCATTGCATCCTACATACTTAGTACATTCAACGTACTAACGCATAGTCTATGCCTACATGATGTCATTTTGTTGGAATCAGTGCCCAAGTTGATCATCCTCCTCCTCCACGTGGCTAGTTTGGTACTATTCCAGCTAGTTGGTGAGTCCTCCACTTCTGGGACCTTAATCTAAGTTTCTCTTGTTATGTATTGAGAATGTTTTCTTTATTGTTATTTTAGCTATGAGGGTGAGCCTGGTTGCTTCTTTTGGCTCCCGCTCTTGTCTATGTAATAGAAGTGTTGTTGGACATGCTATGTATCTATGCTATGAGCTTTGACATCTATCGACTGTTGTTGTTCATGATATGAAAGTGTTCCCTTAGCCCAGGTTGTCCCAATGTTGTATTCTATTGCTTCCATAACGAAGGATGTGCAATGATATGTTATGATGCTTGTTTAGGGTTCCTCCAGTTTCACCATTCGTCGGTCATTTCTAAGCCCTAGGCTTTGGTTGTGTCATTGGGTCTATTTGAAGGTCTCACCCATGAAGGGTGTGGTCCGGTTTGGCAAGAAGGGGAAGTTAAGCCCAAGGTTTAGGGGTCCTTATAAAGTTTTTGAGAAGAGTGGAAAGGTTGCATATGAGTTAGAGTTGCCTATGGAGATGGACATGGTTCATCTGGTCTTCATGTGTCTATGTTGAGAAAGTGTGCGGGTGACCAAAGTGTTATAGTGCCTTTGGATGTTGTGGGTGTTGTAGAAGATTATTTGACTAATGAGGAGGTCCTTGTGGAAATTTTAGATAGACAAATGAAGAGGTTGAGGAACAAAGATGTAGCTTCCGTCAAGGTCCTTTGGAGGAACTAATAAGTTGAAAGTGCCACATAGGAAGTCGAGGTAGACATGAGAAAGCGATACCCATTTCTGTTCCACTCTACTCAAGCTGAAGGTACTAATTTAAGTCCCCTATATGATTTCAAGTCTTAAGTTTCAGCCCTTATGTCATTTTGCATACATTAATGTCTATGTTGGCAAGTTTATGGTGATTATTGACATTCATGTTGAGATTTTTTGAAGATGATGTTTAAATGCATTTGTTGCATTAATGTCGGGCTGAAATCATCATGATTACTTCTCTTATGCATGTTTCTTTGATATTCGGGGACGAATGTTCACAAGGGAGAGATATTGAAATGCCCCAAAATTGTGCTTCTAAAATGCCCATAATCATAATTTTCATATATCTCAAAATTTGTGCGTGATATCAAAAATTCAAATTTTTATTCTTGATAAGCGCGCAAAATTGAATGGGAAATGGTATAACCCAAATTTTAGAAGACCCATAGCGAAAAATAATTTTCGCCAATTTTTCACAAACCAGTCGGGGTTCGCGATGGCTCCACGATGTGCACCCGTCACGGAGTAGTGTTAACATTTTCTTAATTTTCTGTTTCATCCTAAGGGCATTGGGGTCTCGGCCTAATGCCCACCTATGCGTAAAAACACTTATACTTAGCCATCTTTCAACCCCATATGACTCAAAAACCCTCTCTAAAACCTCTCAACCATTTTATCAAAATTCCCATCCAAATTCAAGTGTCTCAAGCTTAATTTCGGATCTCAAGAACTCCATTCTTTCTTCAAGTCTACATCAATAAAACCCAACTTTAAGGCATGTGGGTTTCATCCATTGGATTCTTCCACCCATGGAGCTCAATCCTTCTTTTTATGAAAATTGCATGATTTCAAGATGTATTACTTTTGGGTATCTATTATTATGAAATATAAGCATGATTTATGTTGGGGTTTTATCAAATATGGTTGATGATACATGAATATCTATTTTAAGCTTATACTATGAGTAAATCTATGCTAATTGAGACTGTACAGGATTCAAGCTATGAAATCGATGAACTATTATGAAGTTTCGATATGATTTACATGTTTCGCATAATGGGGTTTTACCATGATGATGGTAGGCTGATTTACATGACTTTAAGATGCATTGATTTCACTATTTCCTTATCTACACTCTTGCATTTTGTATGATTTGAACATGCATTCATATATGCCCACTAAGTATTCGACTATAAGCTTTATGATGACTATGGGATTTCAAGTATGTTATGAACTCATGAAATTATCTATGATTATGCAAGTATGAAGTTAAGCCCTATTTTCAAGATTTACCTCTTGTGACCTATTCATGTTAAAGCAAGGGTTCATGTATGATTATGATCTACTCTCATGTTTCAAGTTCGGCTCACCATTAAAGGTCAAGTATGTTTAAGAGCTACTCATGCCATGTTTCCTACAAGCTATTAAAGTTATGATTATTTGAAGTATTCTATGGGATTAGACATAGTACCGATGGATTGGATGTCAGGGTGGACCATCTTCAATTGTCCATAATCCTTTCCTCAAACTATGTGCCAACATAGGTTTAACCCTTTCTATACAAGTGGATCCATTTTAGTGCTCTTTATCATGTAATCCACCCCTAAATAGGACGGGTTCCTGTAAGGGGGGTTACTTCTACGAAATGGGACAGGCTCCTATAAGGTGAAGTATGGTTTACCTTGGCATGTAGACCACCTCTTTACCGATAAGGGATAATTAT
>JAPFFP010042126.1:0-14441 GCA_026153255.1 Solanum medicagineum | reverse complement strand
CCTTAAATTACACAATATTCACAAAAGTTTTCAAATTAACACTTCGCCCCAGTTACTTTAATTACGGGGTCTAACAGGTATTAAATCTTTTTCTACTTGTATTTAAATATGACTTTAATATACCGTTTGAATTTTTGTATTTAAATATGAATTGACTATCTATTTTTACTTTCCCAAAAAATACAATTATGTATGACTCCTTATAACGCTATAAATACAACTTCATACAAATACTTAACCTCTTACCTATCCACATGCATAATTGAAAAGACACGCCAAAAAAATACATTTATAAATCATGTTTATTAACAATTTCAAATATAAATATTTTGAATATAAATATTATGTGTATTTATGTTTTCATGTTATATATATAATCATAAGGTTAAGTTACCAAACAAAACAAGAGTCTTGAATACAAATATTGAATTATACAAATAGAAACTCATTCAACTACAAATGAAACATTAGTTATTCAAGAATATAAACATTAATAACTCATTCAACGACACTAAAAATACAAAGAGATTGAATGGATTTGTCCCGATACGTATGCTAGGAAGGTAAATTGCTTCAATCTTTAGGCTTAGCACGAAACTCTTGTTTCGAGTTAAATAAATATCAGTGGCTTTCACCAGATACACTGATAAAATTTCCTCTATGAGGTGGGGTGTATAAGCATTATAAATTAGTTGACTTCTCAACCAAAGGTAGTCGTGGTCAAGCTCAACCTCCAAGTAGGAATAAATTCTATCACGGTTTGCTATCGAATTTATTCCTAATCCAAGAGTTTGGATCAAATTAGAATATCATTGAATGAACATTCTCAATATTATGCGTTGTAAAGGACTAGAACCTCCGCGATGCATTTCTAGCAGTATAATTTCATATTCTTATTGAATAGTTCAGATAACTAGCTAGTTGAACATACCTATTCTTTTCAAGAATAACATCCTTTTATGCAAACCATTTTACTTTCTAGTTGAACATACTATTCTTTTCAACTAATACAACTACATACAAATAGTTAACCTTCGTGGTAATTTTTACGCTGTTTTCTAATTATATAATAAATGTTATTTCTTCTATCCCCTTTTATGTAACGTTAATAGATTAATTTTAATAATCAAAGAATTCTGTTATCTGGTTTTAACACTTTTTTAAATCAAGCAGCTGAAGTAGACACATCAATGGGCACTATTGGGCAGCTAGTTGCCTGCTTAAGCAAGCAGCTGAAGCAAGCATGTCGTCCAACAGTTGCCTGCTTCAACTGCTCCTTTGCCTCTTCTATATATTAGAAATATGCAAATCTGAGACTAAATACAAATCAGGTTTAAAAATACAAATTTTGCTTAATTATTACCTCTGTACTTTTGTATTTATATATCAATTGAATATACATTGTTGTTTTTATGAAAAAACAGAGTTATATATGACTCCTTATAATGCAACAAATACTACATATAAATACTTCAAAATACAAATCTTGCTTAAAGTTACAAATACAAATTATTACCAATGTACTTTTGTATTTATATATCAATTGAATATACCTTTTTGTCTTGAAGAAAAATAGAGTTATATATGACTCCTTATAATGCAACAAATATAACTACATATAAATACTTGACCTCTTATCTGTCTACATGCAAATTCTAGACTAAATATAAATCTTACTTAAAAATACAAATACAAACCATTACCCCTGTACTTTTTGTATTTATATATCAATTGAATATACCTTTTGTTTTTATACAAAAATAGAGTTATATATGGCTCCTAAAATGTAAAGAATTCAACTATATATAAATACTTAACCTCTGATCTATCCACACGGAAATTAGAAAGCAACACTAGTTATGCAAACAAATACAAAAACAATATATCGTTATATTCAAATATGATCAAGATAAATATAATTACAATGTGTTAGAAATAAGACACTTCAAACTTCACATATTAGGCAAGAGAGTTGAACAGAAATCTTGAATTTAACAAATAAAAACTCATACAACCATAACTTAACAAGTTCAACACATTTTTCTATTTAAGTATTATTGAAAAATATAAACATAAATATTATTTTAAAAGAATATAACTAATTAATCTGTGTTGTGTTCCTACATGAACATTTATTGTGAACAATTTGACCACACGTACTACATGAATTTGTGCTCTTCTTTCCATTGTACTCTCCATATGCTTTGGAACGCAACTTCTTTGGTCTACCAGGAGGTCTCTTAAATTTTGGTGGAAGAACTTTTTCTTCATCAATAAAATCAGGTACCATCCATTCACTTATATCCAGTAAAGGGTGGATAGAAATTTCTTAAGTATTCAACAAATCCTTGGCTATGTATAATTCTAAACAAAATTCATTAGGTAACAAATTTTTACTTTTCAAAACAGCCCAAGTATGGGCACATGGTATTTCATCCAATTGAAATCTTCCGTAGCTACAAGTTTTACTCTCAAGGCAAACTATAAAGCTCCTTCCTTCATCATATACAACGTGCACATAACCAATTGATGCTTCAACCTAAATAAAACACAAGTAAATACAGCCTTATATGATTATCAATCTTTACATAAAAAAATGAATAGATTAAATACAAAACTTAGTACAATGATGATAACAAAGAAATAGAATTTTTCAAAAATTGTAAGAGCACATTTAAGGTAGAACATACTATCATATGTATTGATTTTGTTTCATTACAAGGAAGAATCTCTTGAGCTTTTCCACACAATGGTGTGAATGTGTATGTAGCATTCTTTCGATTGTTACAACTCCACCTTGAAAACATCTGCCTAACCTCCTCAAGAAAATTTAAAATTGGTAACTCTCTTGCTGATACAAGTGTTGAATTAATTGACTCTGTGATATTTGACATCATCAGCAATCCCCAATTAACTAGTGCATAGAGCCTAGCCCACTTCTCATATCCCGCCAACTCTAAATACTCCTTTACCCTAACATCAACCTTTTTGACTTTTTGCATCATCATATCAAATTTATCTTGGTGGATGCTTTTGCTATTGTATAAAGTGCCTCTATCAACTAATTGTATGATTTTCTATACCTTTTACACACGTTATTCCACAAGTGCCATATGCAAGCAAAATGTGGCACATCATCATATACTATTGGAACTGCTTTTATAATGCTCTCTTTCCTATCAGATACAACACACATGCTTTCTCTTTTTCCATAAGCTTCTCTGAACTGTTCGAAAAACCAAGTCCATGAAGCATCATTCTCTGAATCAAGAACTCCGTATGCCAGTGGCAATATATTTCCTGCACATAAAATAATATATAAAAGAAATGAAATCACTCCATTAAAATTGAATTTTTCTTATACAAAATAATATACTAAATTCAACTCATAGCATACTCATTCTAATAAATATCTGCTCCATCTAAAGCACTTGCCGAGATAAATATCCAATTATAAGTGCCTCTAAGGTGGCTGCCGTCAACTACCACAATTGGTCGACAACTTTCAAAACCCTTTATGAATGCAAACAAAGAAACATATAGATACAAAAACTCATTCTCTGTTGTTTTCTTCATTCGTATATGTGATCCTATATATATTGTATCCAATACATATAAATATCTTGGCAATTTATTATAGGATTCAGTCGGTGCCCCTCTTATCGAGTTCACTGCCTTTTCTTTGGCCCTCCATGCCAACATATAGTTCACATCAACTCCAAAGTCCAATTTAACATTACTAGTTATGTCCTTTGGGGTGTATTTTCTCTTAGGATTGAACAATTTTGGTTTAATAATGCCCCCAATCAGACTAATTGTTGCTTGTTGTTGACAATACACCCTATCCTTTAAAGGACATGTATGCTCTATGCAAAAATCATGAATTCTAAACATTCCAGACTTATTGATATTTGACGCCTTCATTAACCACTTACAATCTTCAGATACACATACGAGAGTATAGCTGATAAAAAGAGAATAATTAAAAACCATACAAAAGAATAGTTGATACTGGCTAAAGGTAAACATAATACGAATTAAATATAATGTAAATATTGTATTTACTTGTACTTTTTTAATTAGTAAATACATAAAATACAAATACATTACCTAATTGTATTAGACCTTTTTGTTTTGAATTGAAATCTGTTATCAATTGCATATTGTGCCATCACAGACTTCAAAGTATGCTTGTCTTTGTATACTTTGTTGACCAACACCTCTTTATGATTATGGTCAGAAATAATATCACAATTTCTAGCCTCAAATACATCAACAGGCTCGACCACATCTGCTGGTACCATTGCTTGAGAATCAAAACTATCAACTGTAAATACCTGAACCTTCTCCTTCCACATTAGCACATTGGTCAGCCTTGTTGAATACATTTACACAAAGAGGGTAATTTTCCAAATTCATACTTTCCCTTTTTAAAGAAACATACACCCTAACACCCATATTATTGTGAATATCCAAAGACGCATCGCTGCCATCAACACTGCATTTTATCTTAACACACTTAAAACTCAAATCTATACCGAAAATATCTTTGACTTATTCTCTGTATGTTGCATACTCCTTTATCATAATTGCTTCTACATCATATTGAACATAGCAGTTACTTTCATTCCAAATTCCAGAGTATCTAATTAGAATACCTATGCTTCCCATCGTATTATCTGGAATTTTAAAAGACTAAAAATCCATGAGTCATTTTAACTTTAAAACTGTCATGAAACATATAAAAAATGGAATAATCAGAATACATAATAACACTAGAAAATGGTAAATCATGAACAACTTACGTAATTTAGTAATTTTTTAGTTGAAGAAGATAAGAAAACACACTCAATTTTGGCCTCTTTGTTTTCCCCGGATGAGAATTTTCACTCAAATTTTGGACTTAACTTGTATTTTGAATTTTATTTTTGAAAAAAAACTTTTCATATTCAAGTAGGAGTCTATTTTGGAATTTGTCAGATTTTATGGAGTTAATTGTGATAATTACCATAAAAGAAATGCAGTAATTACATGTTTATCTGCCGTAATTATTTTTTCATTTGTATTTATGTATGCCTAACGAAAAAATACAACAATACATTATTATAGCAAACTAAAATATAGGTATTATTTGTAATTACTTAAATTATACCCATGGAGTAATAAATCAGGCCTATAGTTTGCTTTTTCTGTAATTTGCTCTGTAATTTTCATCATTAATTTGCCTTGATTAGTACTTGTTTGACTTGATGAGCATGTTGGCTTGATATTTAATCGTGAAATTCTTTGTGAATTCAAATGATGAGGGTGAAATTAGGGTTGCCTTTAATTGAATTTAATGTTTGAGTCCGGAATTGAATGTTTGACATGATTAATTGCTAAATGTTGTGCCTATTGAATCATCGTCCATGCTTGATTGGTTGATATTGCATGATTTGTGATGGTGAGTTGTTGGATTTTATAATGGGCATATGGATTTGTATGAGTCAAATCAGAATGGTTGAAATGATAGGATATTGATGCTAAATTGTTTTTGAGGGGGTGTTATTATGTTAAAATTATCGTGGGTGTTGGTTGTTAGGTGCTTATCATGTTTGAGTCCTTGTATTCTTTCTTTAATGCTGGTAGGATAATGTTTGAAATATTTTTAGGGTTCGTGTGATGGACTTATTCCAGTTATCTGGGATTTCTTGTTCACGAGAGTCTTTTACGACTCTTAGATGAGTCTGCGAGTCATAATTTCACCTCTTGAGAAATTCCAGACACTTGATAATTTAAGTATTCATCAGACGAGACCTTCTACGAGTCGAAGATCACTTTACAACTCGTAGATAGGTCTCATAGATCCTTGCCTATTCTGAATTACTCTCTGGAATTTTATACAAACCCAGTTTACGACTCGTAAATCAATGTACAAGTCATACCTAAGTCTTGTAAACTTTTCCAGTGACCATTATTGTTCTGAAGCACTGATCTACGAGAGCACTTTATGACTCGTAGTGTTCACTACGACTCGTAAAGGGACCCTGGTAGACCTTTTCTTCAACATATCCAAATATATTTTTGAATTTTGTTTCTTGATTGTTAGGGCTAATGATCGTTTGTTTATGTTTATTTTTCAGCTACTATGGCCCCAAAAGGAAATTGTTAGAAGATTGAGGCTTTTAGAAGGAAGCTCAGCGATGAGTCTACAGATGATAATCATTTGGGTGATGATCAGACCCCTCAGTTGAGTGGGTCATTGGAGATATATGATGCCCAGCCTGAACCAGAGATACCTCAACCATAGACTAGAGCTATTGCCAGGTCTGGGCAGCCTCAGGCTCAGAGCGATAGTCCTTCCCAGTATGACAAGGAAGGTAGTGAGGAGACGGGGAGTAGCATACCCCAGATGACCCTTTCTAGGGAGGAGCAGAGTTTAGAGGAGGCTTCCAAGGAAAGAGGAGATGTCGATTCCTCCATCGCACCATCTTTATCATTAACACCGGATGCTACTACTCTCGATGGTCCATCGAGGGTATGAAGGCCATATTTCTGGAGGACATTTAGCCCAAGGAGCAGGCAAAACCCACCTGTTTGATATATGAGGAGCCCAGGGTTATTGATGGACTTAGCTGTGCCCCAGGTCTACAAGACACGATGACACGACATGGGTTGAGGTGGTTGATAGAGTCTCTTGGACGATACTCCCCGGGGTTGGTGAGGGAGTTTTATGCATCTTATGCCACTATGGTTTAGCGCAATCTTTCCAAGGGGAAGAAGGCTATCTCATAGCCCAGATTAACAGAGGTACGGGTGAAAGGTCGGCAGGTCGATATTTCTGAGTAGACCATCCGCCGCATGTTTGCTGGTCCTGATTACCGTGACCCCAAGTCTAAAGTGGAGTTTGATTATAGGTTGGAGATGGCTCGAAACTCTTTGATTATGAGGATCCTGAGCATCAGACTTCTCTCCTGAGATGGGTGGCCGATCATATTGCAGAGCAGGTTCTGAAGCCTGCTTGGGTTACCACCCACACTTAGCCTATAGTGAAGGTTTCATTGAGCTTCTCCGCTAAGTTTTGGTGGGCCATTGTTAGATCACGCATCCGACTGACCTTGGCGGATAACACACTTACACCAATGCGTGCAGTATTGTTTTCTAGCATCTTGGCTAGTTACGATATTGATTGGGCCCCACTCATAGCCGAGTAGATATATGAGTTAACATTGAAGAACGCCACCTCCATCTCATTTCTAGTTTTGATCTACAGACTCTATATAAAGTCGAGGGTGTAGATCTTGCACCAGCTGGACCAGATAGTTAAGGCCCAGCATACTTTGGAGCCTAGCCTGATAAAGGCTGATGAGAACCCAGTGGCAACCCGACGAGCACAACCTCCACCACCACCGCAAATGTTCGCCCCGGAGCCAGTACCTGAGGGTTTGATAACTGCCACCACCACTACTATTACTACTTCTACTGATGAGTGAGCCCAGCAACCCGAGGTAGTCGATATCGAGAGGGGTCTTACTACAGCTGCTTTTGGACCAGAGGCCACCACTTCATAACCTTCTATATCGAGCATGGTTTATATGTCCGTTGTTTCTATTCAGGCCAGTGATTATCACGTGCTAAGGCCCAGTTATCTCAGCTTATCCAGCAGCTTAGGCCATGGGTCCAGTAGTCCATTGCGAATTCAGAGGAGCGAATCGGGGCATTCACCATCTTTACTATTCAAGAGCGTGTCTCTAGAGTGAATGCCCGTATCGATGCCATTGAGGACCAGGTTCAAAAGAGGTTAGTCGAGGCTCGGCCTTTAGATTTATCAGTTGCACATCAGGAGATCGAGAAGCTTAGGGCTGACTTGACAGCTTCACTTGCGGTGCCTGTGAAACTACCAGTGACTATATCTACGGAGCTGCTATTTGATTTATTTGCCTCCACAGAGCCTTCACAAACTTCCCACAGGAAGAGACCTTGCATGGATACGGAGCTAGATGAGAGGAATGTACGTGTAAAGTTTTCGAGGACGATGAGGATGACGAGGATGAACTTGGGTGGGCCTTGAGTACATTGAGGTGCAAGAAGGAAATGAGGCTATCTCATGAGCATGATCGAGCGAGGGGTATTGGCCCCTCTGGACAGAGGCAGCCGCTAAGGAGACTACCTGCAGGAGTGGCAAGGCCAGACTCAGCCATAGATTGGCACTTAGGCGCCGGGGTATGTTTTTGACCCCTACTTATCCTATTTTTGCTTAATTTGGTGCTTTGGGGACAATGCACAATTTTTTCAATGGGGTGTGGGTAGTTGTGGGCCTTGGTAAAGTCTGAGTAGCTTATGGTCTATAACTACCCAAATTTTGATGTCAAGATTTTCTTGCCTGTGTTCTTTTTTACTCGTAGATATTTAATTTCTGTTGAACCGGCACGTTTAGCATGTTTAGATAATATGTGTAGCGTATAGTACTAATACTTATGGCATATAGCATGTTTTTATGTTTTGATTTGAAAATATTTACCCACCAAAATTATTTTATTAGAGTTAAATGGCAAGCATGCATGTTTGGGTGTTTGATAATAGTTGTTCTGATAAGTGAGGGTAATTGAGACATGAAGCATGATCTGTGAGTATCTTGTTGATACTGTATGCAATGTCATGTGAGTGTGAGATTAATTCGCTAGATTCATGCATTTTGTGCTAATTCAGAACTTGCCCTGTTACTCTAAGTTAGATTGTAGATTAAATGGATTTGGAAGGGATCTTAGGCCGTTGTTCTTTAATTAGTCCACTTTAGCCTAAAATGACCAACCAAATGAAGTTTTATCCCTTGTTCCAAATATTTGAGCCTTACATATAACAATTCTTTCAAAAACACCTAATTACCTAACCTTGTCTAGTGAAAAACCTTGAAATTAGCCCTGGTCTATTTTTGAGCATTGTGAACCTTGATTGAGGCTAAAATCTAAGTTGATGGTGGCTACCAAAAGTGACCCTAGTTTGGGGAATAGACATTGTGTACTTCAATACAGGCTAAAAGCCTAAGTTGAGGGTGTCCGGTATAGGGGTAAAATCACAAAAATAAGGTGGTGAGTTGGGAATGAGGAGAAAAAGAAGAAAATCATGTACCATGTGCAAAAAAAAAGAAGAGAAGTTTCCTTACATTGAGTGTAAAGAGCTAAAGGAAGTGTAAAAATGAGGCAAAAGCTGAAAAATAAGAAGAAAATACCCGAAAAAGCTTGAATGTGGAAAAGGGGCGAATAAGGTGAAAATATTCGAGTTGGTAAGGTGAAAGTGATGAAAAACATAGTTGAAGGATGTCTCTTATTCACTATCTTTCCAAAATGGCATACCAAAGCCCCCGGAACCTATGCTAAAAGCCTAGAGAAGTCCTAAAGTGAACTTATTCCAGTTACTTGAAAATCTGAGTCATGAGTATAAGGGCAAGCCTATGGTATTAGTCATTATACATGAACATCTTTTGTGAGAGTGAGTGCGGTTGTATAGACCTAAAGCTAAGTTTGTAATCATCATTGTGTGTAAAAAATGAGACTTCTTTCTGTGAGGCAACTTGCATTGTATTGTTAGCATTTGGCTTGTTCAGTGATTATGGACTGTTGATATTCCCTTGCTTGTTATAGTTGTATGGTCAAATGCACCAGTATGTTTTGGTTTGCTAAATAGCTATCTGATCTTGTTTTGAAAAGTTGGTGTGGGTATCGGAGTCTGAATTGTATGTGATGTGTGCCATTGGGTTGAGGTCTGTGTGTTGCTATGTTGTCTATATAGATTGAGCTGTTGCTTGAGGGTAAGCAACAATTTTAAGTTGAGGGTGTTGATATGCTGTCAATATATTGCACATTTGAAGCTTAAAACTTAGGATTTTATGTGTTCTCAATGCGATTTATGGTTTCTATGTGTTTTGGGTGTCTAGTTTGTAGCAAAAGTAGGTTGGCATGATTTTGGGGCGAAATTGCAGACTCTTCTGGTTTTTTATGGTTTACGGGACACTCTACGAGTCGTAGAGTAGGTTTCATGAAGATTTCCGGTGAAAGAAGAGATCTGAAGTTCAGCTATATGAGACCTCTATACAAGTCGTAGATCACTCTACGAGTCGTATAGAGTGGTGTCATGAAGAATTTTAGTGAAGGACCATTTGATGTAGATGAAGTCTATGAGAGTGCAATACGAGTTGTTAATCTGTCTACGACTCGTAAAATGGATTCATAAGTGAAGTCCAACATCTCAAGAGCTGAATACAAGACCCCGATTACGACAGTTAATCCGTTTATGAGTCCTAAATGTCTGTCATAGAAAGTTGTTAACCAGTTTTTCTATTTTTTAAGGACTTGTTTGTAAATACTATAAATAGTAATTTTTAGGTCATTATTCAACAGAGTACGATAGAGAACATCATTAGAAAGTACTTTTAGGGGTTTGTACTTAAAGACTTCAATCATGGAGGAGAATACACATGTGGATTCATTGTATGTTCAAATCATTCTCAATATATTTCGGATTTTCTTGTTCGTTAAGTCAACTCAATTGGGTAAGTGATTAATTATGTTTTCACAATTCATGATTTATTCATCTACCCATAGCATGAGTAGCTAAATCCACAACTTGGGTTGTGGGAACCATGAAGATTTAACCAAATACCCGGATAATTTGCAATTATTGGAATGGGTACTTATACGTATTAATAAATTCTCTTTGTTTTGCATGTTTTCTAGTGGTGGCCAACATTAGAACTTACCTAGTGTTACCTTCCCGATCCAGGTGGTAATGAATAGGAAAAGAGATTTACTAACAGGATTCGATGATGTGTTCTCGTCTAATCAACCAAACTAGAGGTTGATTGGCACTATGCTTAATGGTTAGTATTGCACACTATGGAGATATGCCAAGTTACATAATGAATTTTGCCTATCAACTTTGACAAAAGGGCTTGGTGAACTTAAACTACCGTCCTACATGATATACTCTAGTTAAGAATTGGGTTATCCGGGGATATTGAGTTAGTGAATCATGGGGAACAAAATTCCCAAGTTGCTCTTAATTATTTTTTGTCCCCTTCTTTAGTTATTTTAGTTTTTTTTCTTGTTGAACATTACAACCCCCCCCCCCCCCCCGAGGAATTGAGTGATTAATTACTTGAATCGCTTATTGGTGAATTAGTTGTGAGTCTCCTTATTCTTTGTGGGATTCGACCCTAACCTTGGTTAGGTTTTATATTTGACAACGTTTGTTTTATCCTTCAAAAGAGAGGTGTAACTTGGGCGTGATCAACCTTGCGCGATAGGAGATATGGAGTTCGCAAGGGCACTATGTGATGTAGTTTCTAGTATCAATTTGATGCCCCTTATGACTACAAGAAGCTTGGATTGGGAGCCCGTACTCCAACTAGCATGCGGTTACTAGTGGAGGAATGAATGGTGAAGAAGCCTGTGGGGATACTCTATGATGTGCTGGTCAAAGTGGAAATATTCAATATTCCTACAGACTTTGAGATTCTAGATTGCAAGGTCAACTTCGACGTCCCAATCATCTTGGGAAAACCCATTCCGGGCCATGGGATGAGCTCTAGTAGATATGGAAGCTACTCAATTCAGGTTTTAGATTGAATGATGAAGAAGTTGTCCTTGATATTTGTCAGTCCATGAAGCATCCAGATGAGCTCAAAAGTGAATTTTGGGCAATTGCTGAAGTTTGAGTAGCCAATTTGTCTAAGTCATGCTGCGATAATAAATCAGACACAATTTTGGAGGCAACCCAATGTTTTTGATATAGTAGCATGGTTGTACGTGTATTTTCACTTTTTAGATTCATAGGTAGTTGTTTTCTTGTGTTTTGATTGTAATGTTGGTGTCAACAGGTTGCATATAGGGTAATCGTGTATTTTATAAAGATTATGCAGGTGCACGACTAAGTCAGACTTTTGGCTGATAAGAGCATCAAGTTGATCTATACGACTAGGTGTACGAGTCATAAATCAGTTTACGACTCGTACCCCATCTCATAGAGATTTCCAATCAGCAAGAAAAATATACACTCCAGTCCACGAGCCAACTTTACAATATGTAGATCACACTACGAGTCGTGAATGGGGTTCGTGGACCCTAGGAAAGTTTTCTGAAATTTTACTAATTATTGAGTGTTCTACGAAACCATGACTTACGAGCCGTAGAACCATCTATGACTCATAATCAGGCTTTCGTAAACCTAGGCCCACTAAATTTACAGACAAATCGGTAAAACATAAAATGAGAGGTCAAATTTTTTTGACCCCACATTTGACCTAAATTGACCAAAATCTCCCAACCTACCCCACTCCCTAAAATTTCTGATCATCTCCAACTATCTACTCCATTTTTTTTAACAATACTTTCAGCTAGTTAGGGTTTCGTGATCATTCACCCCCTCTCTCTCTCTTCTTCAAGTTACTTTCTACTCTTGGTAAGTTCTCAGTCTAATTTTAACCCTTAATTTTCCTTGATTGAATAAGTCGTTTGAATATATATGTGGGGAATGATCTTGAGGCATAAAACCCATGATCGAGTTAAACTTGTGTTTCAATGAAATTAAGATTGCTTATGTTTGATTGTTGCCTAAGTTCGGAATTAGGTAATTGGGACCCTGAATGAATAATACTTGCTTGTGCCTATTTTACCACTTACCTTATGTGATTAAATGATTATGATTGTGATTTGGTGATTGATGACATAGGTACATGATAGCCTGAATCAATTAGGGATAGTCGGAACGATAGAAATATTCATGCGTAATCATTTTCAATGGGGTGTGTATGTTTAAAGCATGATTGGGGGAATGGTTGTTGTGTGCTAATCATGTCGGTGTGTGTTCTTTCTTCAATGTTGTTAAATTACTTGTTTAAAATGTCCTTTGGGGTCCGTGTGATGGACTTAGAAACTCAAGAGACTGAGATTTTTGGTTCACGAGTAGCTTTTACAACCCATAGAGTGATCCACAAGTCGTAATTGCCCCTCGTGCAAAATTGCAGAAACTTGTTGTTTCTTGTATCCATCAGACGAGAGATTCTAAGAGTAATAGATCACTTTACAACTTGTAGATAGGTCTCGTAGATCCCTGCCTGATTTTAATTATTCACTAGAATTCTCTACAAACCCAGTCTATGACTCATAAACTATTTTACGAGTGGTACCTTGTCTCGTAGACTTTTCCTGTAACAAAAATTATTCTGTACACTGGTTTATGAAGGCTCTTTATGACATATAGTGCATACTACGACTCGTATGGGTGCCTTCATAGAATCCTTTTGTAACTGAACCAAAATAATTTCTTGCATCGTACTTCTTAATTTGTGAGTTAACCATGGTGCGTTTATGTATATGTTTTAGGTACTATGGCACTGAAAGTAAAATGCTCAGATATCAAATCTATGAGGAGGAGGCTCAGGGATGAGCCTTCCAATGATGAGTAGACCACTCAATTGAGTGGTTCGCTAGAGGTCCTTGACGCCCAGCTAGACCCAAAGGCTTCTCGACTACAGACTAGAGTTGCTGCCAGAGCTGGGCAGGCTCAGGCTCCGAATGCTCGTCCTTCCCAGTCTAAAGAGGGAGGTAGTGACGGGAGCAGCATGCCACAGATGACTCCATCCAGAGAGGAGTCCAATTTTGAGGAGGGCTTTGAGGATAGATTAGAGGAAGAGTCCTCCATCGCACCATCATCTTCATCTACACCAGATGCCCTCGCTAACTGGTGGTGCGTCATGGGCATGGAGGAGATCTATAAAGAGGGCATACAACCGAAAGAGCAAGGCAAGCGAACTTGTTCTATCTATGAGGAGCCCAGAGTGATAGGTGACGGACTTAGCTGTGTCCCTGGTCTCCTGGACATGATACGGGCTTCAGTGGCTGACAGAGTCTCACTGGTCTGTTAGGATGCCTCAGCTACATACATCACTGCATTTCCACTTAACACTTATAATAATGATAAACGACTCATCTCGCCGTGACCTTCTCTTGAATTCTCAAAAAAACTTCTGTCGCTCGATCCTCGCAGGGGCAGAAAACTCGTCGCTGTCTTGGCTGTGCTATTTCCTCTGCTTAATGGATAACCATTTGTTACCAATGGAGAATTTATTATCATCTACACGAGTGAGGGGTCGTCATTGCAGAGGAGACTATCCACCGTATGTTATTTGGTCACGAGTACCATGCCCCCAAATCTACCAAAGCGTTTGATTATAGGGTGGGGAAAGGCTCGAAACCTACTTATTATGAAGGATCCTGAGTGGCGATCCATAATACTGAGATCAGTGGCAGGGTTTATTGCAGAGCAGGGACGGAACTTGCTTGGGTTACCATTCATAGGAGCCTGTCGTCAAGGTTTCGCTCAGCTTCCATGCCAAATTTTGGTAGGCTATTGTTAGATCACGTATTCGGCCAACCTTGGCTGATAATACTCTTATGTCTGAGCAT
>JAPFFP010042125.1:0-14444 GCA_026153255.1 Solanum medicagineum | reverse complement strand
GTGTCCCAGCAGCACTAGAGTCTTTCACTAGAATTGAGAAACTCGAGTTTTCTTGTGAAAGATGCAAGGTACGGGTGTCAGGTGAGAAACAACTCCTAGTCGATCAGGTCCCTTCTGTTGCTACCCTTCATTTGAAGAGATTAAAAAATGATGGATGTGTTGTTCAGAAGGTGAACAAGCATGTCTCATTTCCTTTGGAACTGGACTTGCTTCCGTATACAAACGATATCCACAACGTGAGTATCTATTATCAATGAGCTGCATATCGACTTTTATCTTTTGGTAGCAGTTACATGATGTTTTTCCATTTCTCAAAAGGTAAAAATGAAATACGATCTCTATGCAGTTATAGTGCGTGCTGGATTTTCACCCTCTTCAGGACACTATTACAGCTTCATTCGTTGTGCTTCAAATGAATGGTACAAATATGATGACAACCAGGTACGGGAATAAGGAAATGGTGTCGTCACTTATAACCTATTTGGCCAAGCTTCTAGTGTTTGCTTATTTTGAAAAGAAGTGATTTTGAGTTTACAACAAGCAATTTAATATTTTCTTTGATTGTCACAGGTTCTTCGAGTTCACAAAAATCTTGTTTTGGCAGAGGAGGCATATATTATGTTTTATGCAAAGAGAGGCACTCCGTGGTTTTCAGATTATATTCAAATCCACACGCCCTTCATAGATCCAGGTATAATCTATAAATCTAACCTCCCAGATGTCGGTGAATCCAATGATGCTACAAACAAGACATCTTCTAAGCCTGAACCCGACAAGATTGTGCAGACGTCGTCTACTTCCTGACCAGAAATATGTCGATATTATTCTACTAGTAAACTCATCTTCTACTTCTATTGGCTTACTATATTTGATCAAATAGTGTTCAAACACCTACTAACTAGTTCTTTTAATAACATTAGTAGATCAGGTTTATTGCAAAGATCAATCGCAGGATGTGGAAATAAAGCAGGCACATTCAAGAGATGAAGAACTCATGGATACATTGCATAGTGGCTCACATAATGAAAGTTATATGAACAAAAAGAAGAGGAAAATGGAAGATTCTCCAAGTAGAGATGATTCAAGTTCATCCTATTATACAAGTTCATCCGATGATACAAGTTCATCCTATTATACAAGTTCATCCGATGATACAAGTTACATGTTCATCCCTTGATACAAGTTCATCTCTTGCCTTTGAATGGGTAGTTTGTAACTGGAAAAGTTTGAACTTATAGAATAACCTTTTATATATGATACTTTGGGTTTCTGAAGGCGAATTCAAAATTTTGAGTTTGTAGATTCACAAATAGAAACAGTATCTTATTGGATTTTGGAGAAATTATTATTTATATATACACAATGATTTTTGTTTGGATATCTTTCCCTTATTTTTGTGAATGAAATCAAAGTTAGTTGAGGCCTATATCACTGGATTTTATGAAATTCTACGCATGTCACTGAGTTGAGGTTGAGTTTGAGTATCTGATTTGAGAAATTTGAGTATGATTGAGTGTGAGAAGCATGTTGCATTGAGTCATATACATTACTATATACATGATTATCTCACTTGCGCTACATGATGAGTCAAATTGAGTGAGTCTAAATGACCTTTTGTGTCTGAGTTGAATTTGATGATTTGCATTGATTAAATGAGTTTTTGAGTAACTAAGATGGGTTGAAATGAGATATTCCAATGAGGTTGAGCTTTGAGTTGGTTGACTGAACATTGAGGATTGAGATTATTGATGAGTTAAGCATGTTTTAGTCTTGGGAGGAGTATTCGAGTGCCAAGCTTGGAATGAGTAAATATCTACTTTAACCCACACAACTATGTTGCCAAGTAGGATAGTCGTATAACCCGTTCTAGTGACTCTTGTCCCAAAAGTGGACATTATTATGGATCCAAGAGAGTTGATCATCTTTTACCGTGGCACATTTAGGATGGGTGTGGAAACGACTTCACCTTCATTGGGCATCACCAAACTAAAAGTGATGGTATTGGATATCGGTTAAAAGAAACTCCTAATCAACACTGATTGAGCATGATGATTTCAAACTGAGTTTATTTTAACTGAGTATATTTTTAAAGCATGATTTACTTTAAACTTGCATGTATTGAGCCGAGCATGAGTTGTTGAGTCGAGATGAGTAAGTTGAACTTTATTTCTTTGAGCTATTTTACATACCAGTATATTCTATGCACTGACATCAATTTGGGCCTGCATTGTTTTATGATGCAAATACAGGTGATAGAGGACTTCAAGCTGTGCATCGTTGAGGTCTGGATCAGAACACTTCCAGAGTTGGTGAGTCCTCCTTGCTTTTTGGAGGAGCCTGTCACGCCTAGGAGGGTATTATAGACGTGGTCGGCACCCAGATACTATTGCTAGTCCCCAAGCAAATCACTTGATCTCATCACAATCATTTACTCAGTAGCTAAAGACAATCAAAGGAAGATTAAAGAAGGTAATGGGCACATCTCATCTAGTCACAAAATAATATTATAAATAAAAGTGCTAGAAGAAGGAACTAGCTCAACAAGTCTTAACATCAACATTCGACTCTAGTCTATGAAGCCTCTATCACTATCAAGTGGTGCCTATGACAGACCCATGGCTATCCCAAAATAAGGTAAAGCTGATCAAATCTAACTCTAAAAGCAAGATAAAAATAAATGTAATGATTCCTTCGAAGTAGGGGAGACTCACCAATCAGTTGAATGTCTTAGACCCTCAATGATGCACTTGTTGACGATCCCTAATCCATACATTTGCATCATGAAACGATGTAATGGCGAGTGGCATCAGTATGTAGAATGTATAGTATGTAAAATAACTAAACGAAATAGAACTAGATAGAATAATATGGAATAATATCTACTCAGAAAGATAAGCAACCAAAATGTCAAATGTTTATCTAAAGAAAGAATAAGGAGTAGACAATGACTCATCAACATCAACCAAGACTCATACCATCAACTCACATCAGAGTAATATTGGTGGGGAACCTATCTTGGAGTTTCTTGGACCTACAACCATCACCTACAAGTTGGTGATGATACAACGAAGCGATGTCGTTACGACATCTGCCCACTACCTTGTCGGGGTGAAAAGGCGTGGCATCTTTGGATCCATAATAACATCAAGTCCTCTTTTAGGACTAAGGAAACATCTATTTTTCACAGTCCAATCCTCTCCTACACTGGCTACGTAGTTATGAGTGTGATTGGAACTCACTCTGACTCATTTTGGTGCTCGATACTCCTCCCAGGACTCAATATGCTCATAAATATCAAACATTAAGATTTCTTAGTATTTAGTTTCTTTAGGACAAAGAAGATCAACTCATGTCATTAACCATCAACTCAATGGATTAGGAAAATTCTTTTGAGATTAAGTTCAACCTCTTTAATACTCTAAGGATATCACTCTTATCAACATCATCATCAACACACTCAATTTAGGACCAGAACCACAACAATAAGAACATCTATATCATCAGGGCTCTAGAATCATCTCCTAAGTTCATTCTTACATGCTTTCAGAAGTTAACATATAGGGTTTATACAATATCTCATGGAAAGTATTCAATTCAAAAAAAACAAGTTTATGATATCAACAACGTATGAAAATACATGTAAGTAATATAGTTTTCAAGAATTCAATCAAGATAATACTTCAAGAATCATGTATAGGGACTCATGGACTCTCAACTCATCTAGGACCATCTATGGGGCACATGGGAGAACAATACCATGCTTTTATTTATTCTTACATACATGGAAGGTTGACATTACAATAAAAATTTGATGAATACTATCTGTGTTGGAGAAAATCCTAGATCTCGGTAGTTCCTTTAGAGTGGAAAAACTTGGAAAGATATTGTTTGAAGGGCTTCTACTTGATTCTTGAATTCTTGATTTAGAATTTTTAGAGTTCTTGATGAAGAACCCTATATTCTTTGAAAAAGAAGAATAAAAAGATCCTTTCTTGGAATTCTTGAATTTATTTTCTTAAAACCCTAGGTTATGCTTTAATATTATATTAGACATTCATGACTAGATGAAGAAATTTGGGTTGGGTAGATTAAAATTTATGAAGAATAACTTACCTTGATGATGAATCTTGAAAGCTAATCCAAACTTGATGACTTTCTTGATGATTCTTCAACGTTTATGTTTAGGAGTAAAAAAGAGGGTTTTTAATTATGAAAACTGACGTTTTATACGTTTTGGAACCTTAAATAGACCCCTAAATAAATTATCCTCAAAATAAAAAGAAAAAAACATCATTAGCTTATACAGTAAGGGTTCGCATTAGGTCCACCACGTGGAGCTGTCGCTGACCTTCAGACAGCTCTACACGTCTCCACTAAAATGGTCATAACTTTTTACTTCGAACTCCAATTAAGGAGAAATTAGATGCATCGGAAAGATAATTCAAATATCTTTGATTTGATGTATTAGTGGTTACCTAACTCATTATACTTTAGGAGATAGAGACTCTTTGGACTTGGTTTGATGTAAAAGATACTTTATATTCGTTTATTGAATTAGGAGGGGTTGGTAAAGGTCTGAAATACCCCTTCCCCCCACGAAATGAAAGAAAATTCACCACGAAATTTACATAGGTTTGTGATGCACCTCGTGTGCAGACCAATGTATTTTCTTCCAAAAATCCTCCGAATAGGTTTTTCCAAGTCCTGTTGAACAATTTAAAAAAGAAACCGTAAATCCGTATTCAGGCCGCATTGCGACACTGGCACGAACAGACATTGTTTTGGCTTTCGGATCAAAAAACTATTTTTCGATCTGTAAAATTTGAATAAGGACATTTTTCCACTCAAAATTTCGTTGCTGATAGCAAATCTAATCTTGAATTTGCAAATGAAACATAGGAAGACTTGTTATGCGCATGTCCCTTTTTTAGGGGTATTTTTTGGTAATATTATCGGGTGTTATAGAGCCTTTTTATCTTCTATTTTGATTTAGTACTTTTCTTTCGTTGATTTGGGGTATCTATGGCCTTTCATGGCACTATCTAGACTGTTGAGTAGATGCTTCATAGACACTGAGTAAAGGATTTTGTTGAGTATTTTATCTTCCAAACTTATTCATTAGAAGTTATGAGTTAGTTGAGTTATATCTTATTCATATGATGTCTATATATTGAGTGTTATTCTTTTGCTGTTGAATACGATGTGATGATAAGGCCAAGTGGTTTGCTCGGGGATTAGCAAAAGTCTCGGAGTGTCAGCCACGCCAAGGATACCCTCCCGAGGTGTGACAAACTTGGTATCCGGGTATAGAGTTCAAGTGTTCTGGGGGGTCTATGAAGTCGTGTCTAGTAGAGTCTTGTTTATGGGTGTGTTGTGCACGACACTTCATAAGCATGAGGCTATAAAATATTAACAACTGTTACACTTTCTTGTATTATGAGTTTGTGCAATAAAGTTAAGACTCTACCAAACTCTCTTTCCAACTCATGCATTACATACTTGCAGATCATACCTCCTAAATGCACTATAACCCAAAGGAATGCTTCGACTAGCAATGCTGAGAACCCTACTTTAGAGATACCTCCTCAAATGGAAATGAGGGGCCGAGGACGATCAACCAAAACAGCTGGTGTTCCTATGACACCTACTGCTCCACTTGCTCCTACCATAGAGCCTAACTACAGAGGAGCTATCACCATGCTCACACGGTCGGTAGCTCCCCAGAGCAGGAACCAGGGCTCACAGATCCCTAGTACTATCTCTGAAGAACCAACGACAGCCACCGAACTAAATGACTTTCTGAGGATGAACTCACCTATCTATACTCAAAGGTTGAGGAGGAGCCTCAAACTTTATTGATGAGATGTGGAATATGTTGAAAACTATGCATGCGACCAAGACCGAGGGAGTTGAGCTTACTTCCTATCAGCTCAAGGATGTGGCTAATGTTTGGCATAATCAATGGGAAGAGAGTCGAGGTGAGGATACTGAGCCCCCTACTTGGTAATAGTTCAAGAGTGCCTTCCTCAATCATTTCTTTCCTCAGGAGTTGAGAGAGGCACATGTTGAAAAGAGTTCGTGAATCTAAAACAAGAGGGGCTGGCTATTAAAGAGTACAAGCTGAAATTCATCTAGTTATCCAAGTATGCCACAGAGACGGTCCAAGATATGATAGCAAGGATGAGGAAATTCGTATCCGGGTTGGGTAGACATGTGAAGAATGAGTGTAAGGAGGCATTGCTGGTACCAGGTATGGATATTTCCAAAATGATGGTTTATGCCGATCAAGCTAAAAAGGATAAGAAGGAGGACAGAGTGGACATTTGAGTAATATGGCCAAGTTAGTAAGGCCTGAGCCCTATTAGACCAAGCATAGTAAGGGAGATAAATCATACTTCCAAAAGAGTTCCTTTAGCTATGCTCCATCTTCAGCTAGTGCACCAATCCCGAGTCACACGCATGATAATAAGTCCCAAGATCAGCCAAAATTTAGGGCATATGGTGCACAATCTCAAGAAAGTGTGACCCTTGGCTCTAGAGGGAAGCCACCTTATGGAAAATATGGTAAGATGCATCTGGGAGAATATAGAGATGGAGGGAATGGTTGCTACAAGAGTAGCTAGCCGAGCCATTTTTAGAGGGAGTGTCTGGTGTGCGGCAATAAGGTCCAATCCTCTACCACAACACCACCAGCAAGGGGTAACCAGATCGATAGATGTTGCATGAGGGGATGGTGGTGGGATTAACCATTTGTATGTGTTAGGGAACCGACAAGACTAAGAGGTTGCACCAGATATTGTGACAAGTATACGTTTAGTTTTTACCTTTCCTTGCTATGCTTTGCTTGATCCGGGTGCAATTTGTTCTTTTGTGATGCCATATGTGGCTGGTAGATTTGAGATCCTTCCTGAGTGTTTTCTTGAGCCATTTTCTATTTTTACTCCTGTTGGTGAGTCAATTTAAGCCGAGAGAATCTATAGAGATTGTGTGGTGTTTATCAATCATAGGGATACTCTTGCTAATTTGATTGAGTTAGAGATGGTCAATTTTGATTTAATCCTTGGTATCAATTGACTTCATACTTGCTATGCTTCTACTGATTATACAAGTCGGACTATGAAATTTCAGTTCCCGAATGAGCCTGTTATTGAGTGGAAGGGAGATTCTGTTGCGCCAAAGGGTAAGTTTATTTCTTACCTCAAGGCCTGAAGAATAATCTCTAAGGGATGTATCTACCACCTCATGTGAGTCAAGTCTGACGATGTTGAGCCCCTTTTCTTGAGTCTATTCCGATCGTGAGCAAGTTTCTTGATGTTTTTTTTGAGGATCTGCCCGGAGTCCCTCCTAATAGGGAGATTGACTTTGGAATTGATGTTCTTCCTGACACCTAGCCTATGTCCATTCCACCTTATAGAATGGCCCCTGCAGAGTTGAAAGAGTTGAAGAAGCAGTTAAGGGACATGCTAGAAAAGGGATTCATAAGCCCGAGTGTCTCTCCATGGGGTGCTCCGGTCTTGTTCATGTGAAAGAAAGATGGTTCCCTGAGGATGTGTATTGACTACTGTCAGTTGAATAAGGTGACAGTCAAGAATAAGTATCCCCTTCTGAGGATTGATGACTTATTTGACCAACTTCAGGGTGCCACTATTTTCTCCATGATTGAACTGACATCAGGCTATCACCAATTGAAAGTGAGAGAGTGTGAAATCCCGAAGATGGATTTTCGAACCCGATATGGTCACTTTGAGTTATTGGTGATGTCATTTGGGTTGAAAAATGCACTTGCAGCCTTTATGGACCCAATGAACAGAGTATTCAGACAGTATCTTAATATGTTTGTGATAGTGTTCATCGATGATATTCTGGTGTATTCTAGAGATGAGGAGGAACATGCAAATCACCTCAGAATTACTTTATGGATGCTCAGAGATAATGAGTTATATGCAAAGTTTTTGAAGTGTGATTTTTGGATCAAATCTGTGGCTTTCTTGGGCCATGTGGTTACTAGAGATCGGACACGAGTAAACACCCAAAAGATCGAGGTGATTATGAATTGTCCAAGACCAACCTCACCAATCGAGATAAGGTGTTTTCTGCGATTGGCTAGCTATTATCGGAGGTTTATTGATGGATTTTCTTCCCTATCCACACAACTAACTAAACTGACTCAGAATAAGGTAAAGTTTCAATGGTCTGACGAGTGCGAGAGGAGTTTCCAAGAGTTGAAGACAAGATTAACTCCTGCACCAACGTTGGCCTTGCCTGATGGTGTAGATGGATTTCTTATCTACTGTGATGCTTCAAGAGTGGGATTGAGATGTGTGTTGATTCAGAGGGGGAAGGTTGTTACCTATGCTTATAGACAACATAAGGTGCACGAAAGAAACTACCCCACTCACAACTTGGAGTTGGCAGCAGTGGTGTTTTCTCAAACTATGGCACCACTATTTATATGGAACACATGTTGCTGTATTCATCAATATGTATTTACTCAGAAAGAGCTTAATTTGAGGCAGAGGAGATGGCTTGAATTGCTCAAAGACTACAACATGAGCATCCTCTACCATCCAGGTAAAGATAATGTGGTTGCTGATGTATTAGCAGGTTGTCCATGGGAAAAATCGCCCATGTGGAGGAGGCGAGGAGAGACTTAGCTAAAGAAGTTCATAGATTGGCACAATTGGGAGTAATTAGACGAATCAGGCGAAGGAGGAGTTCTTGTGCATAATAGGTCTGCATCATTTATTGTAGTGGAGGTGAAGGAAAAACAAGATCCAGATCCTATCTTATTACAGTTAAAGGAGTATGTGCATAAGCAGAAGGCAATGGCTTTTGCCAAAGGCAGAGATTGGGTATTGAGGTTCAAGTTAGACTGTATGCTCCAGATGCTGATAATGTTCGAGGGAGGATCATGGCAGAGGCCCACGGTTCAAGATGTCGATCCATTTAGGATCTACCAAGATGTATCATGACTTGATGGAAGTCTACTGGTGGAGTGGAATAAAGAAGGACATTGCTGAGTTTGTCTCCGAGAGCTCGAATTGCCAACAGGTTAATGAGTACCAAGGGCCATGTGGAGTAGCCCTGAACTTTGAGATTCTAGAGTAGAAGTGGGAGATAATCAACATGGACTTCATCAAAGGCTTATCGAGGACCCACAGGTAGCATGATTTGATTTAGGTAAGAGATGATTGGATGACCAAATGTGCACACTTTTTGGAAGTCAAGACGACTGATAAGGCGGAGGATTATGCCCAACTATACATAAAAGAGATTTTTAGACTACATGGAGTCCCTTTATCTATCATCTTCGATAGAGAAGCTCAATTCACTACCCAGCTTTGGAGATCATTTCAGAAGGGTTTCGATACGACAGTGCACCTTAGCACTACTTTTCACCCACAGATGGATGGCCAAGCATTGTATACTATTCTGACGTTAGAGGATATGCTGAGAGTCTATTCCATTGAATTTAAAGGTAATTGCGATGATTGCTTGCCTTTGATAGAATATGCTTATAATAACAGCTTCCATTCGAGAGCACTCAGATAGCCCCATATAAGGCACTTTATGGGAATAGGTGTAGGTCGCTGATTGGATGGTTTGAGGTAAGTTATGCAGAGTTGATTAGACCACACCTAGTTCACCAAGCTATGGAGAAGGTGAACGTTATTCAAGAAAGGTTGAGGACTACACGAAGTCGATAGGCCTCCTACATAGATGTTATAATAAGAGACTTAGAGTTTGAGGTTAATGATTGGGTGTATTTGCAAATGTCGCCCATGAAGGGTGTGATGAGGATCAAAAAGAAAGGAAAGTTGAGTCCATGGTACATTGTTCCTTGCTGAATCATATAAAAAGTGGGAAGTGTGACGTTGAGTTAGAAATACCATAAGAGTTAGCTACCATCCATCCAGTCTTCCACATTTCTATGCTCAAGAAGTGTTTGGGAGATCCACAGTCAGTAATGCCTATCGAGAGTATTGGAGTGAAAGACAATCTGAGTTATGAGGAGATTTCTATCCAAATCTTTGATCATTAGGTTCATAAGTTAAGAATCTAAGATATTGCATCTGTCAAAGTATTCTATCCGTAGAAGAAGCTACTTGGGAGACGGAGGAGGATATGAAGGCCAAATACCTTCATTTATTCCTGCTTACTGATGATGAGAGAGTTGATGGTAATGAATTTCCTCTATATTCTTTAATTCCAATTCCTGGAGTTCTTCTTTCATTCTTAATATGATAGACGATAGTGTTCTAGAGTCCGAGTGAGGATTGATGTGATGTATTGACTAGTTAATTGTTTTACTTGTTGAATTTCTTGATTTACTGATTGCATGGGTGAGATGAGAGCTGGTTGATTGTTAGAGTCCATAGGGAGATTCGTCATTAACAAATCCCTAGATTTTTCATCATCCAAGGACGAATGATACCAAGGGGGAGATAATGTAACACCCCCTAATTCCTTCCACCAAATCTAGAGTATATGCACAGAGGATGCTGAGAAAAGACTAAGAAAAATTGCATAAGAAGGATTCACAAGGGTCATTTACGACTTGTAGACAAGTCTACAACTCATAGAATGGGTCTCATAAAACCCCCAGATGACTTGGTGAAATTTTCTAAATATGAGGCCTATATGTGAGAGTGGTTTACAACTAGAACCGTTTACGACTCGTAGATAAGGTTTCATCATAAATTCCAGTAACTAAAACTTCAAGACCCCTTATTAATAAAGAGGTAGTTTACAACTCGTAGAACAGTTTACGACTCATAAAAGAGTCCTCATGCCAATTTCCATTAGCTTAGATTTTCAGATCTCTCATTCACTAGAGGCTGTCTACGACCCGTAGAATGCTCTAAGACTCATAGATGGGTATCGTAGACTGAGGTAATAGTTTTTAAGAGGGGTATTTTTGTCCATTCCAATCCTTCTTTAATGAAATCCTTCATCATTTTAGGCTTAAATAGAGCCTTAAAACAAAACCCTAAGTGATTTATTCACCATTCTTCACCATAAGGGTTTCTTGAGAACACTAGAAGAGGGAGAAGAGCAAAAGTTCTTGATTCTATCACGATGATTCATTGAAGTTTGATTGTTTCTTCTATTCCCAGGTATATATGGCTTGCCAAAGTAAAGATTACCTTCTTCCACACACCCTTTATCTTCTTGAGGCAAGATTTTAGATAAAGAGTTAAGATTTGGAAATTCCCATTATTTAAATACTAAAATTCTTGTATTATTATTAATTTCCATGATTAGGTATGAGGTATTATGTCACGACCCAGACCTAGAGTCTAGAAGGGAAACGATAATTGGGAACCCGAGGATCCTCAAACAAGCCTCAAAGTACCAAAATCCACATCAGTGGTTCAGAAGCGTATCAAAAGTAACACATAATTCTAAGGGATGGAAAAGTAGGACTCACGCTATGGGGGCATCTTCGGGAAAGGGATTAGCATTGAACTCACATAACACATATCATATACTGACTAAGGGGTGGGTAAGATAGACTCACGCTATAGGGAAAATTCGGAACTTAGGATCTTTCCACAACATAACATAAGATCATCTTATAACAGCATAGTCCATAAGTAACCATGATCAAGAATCCGATACAACACTTTAGCATAGAACGAAAAGAGTACACAAGATGTCCAACAATGCTTCCACCTAAGATAGGTCGGGGGCCAAGACATACCCCAAGCTCACCCTTAAAGTAAATAAAGTAGAAAAGAACAAGATAGGTAGAAGAGGTGGTGTCTTGTCCTTGAAAGATAGGATTCACCACAACAAGTATAACTTGAAACCCAAGCTAGACGTCATACGATGGATGAATGGGCTCCTCAGTCCCAACATGGTGAAATCATATAGGAAAAATATACGTCAGTACGTTTGAATGTACTAAGTATACAGGATATAATGCATGTAAGTTACCAAACTTGCATTCATTGTTAGATGACAAGGGCACTGAAACACCGTAAAATATGCTTCGGAAATGCCCATAATTCATATATCTCAAAATCTGTGTGTGAATCAAAAATTCGACTTCATATTCTCGATCGGGGGGCAAAATTGAGTGGAAAATGGGTATAACGCAAATTTTAGAGGGCCCGTGGTGAAAAATAATTTTTGCTAATTTAGGATTTCTAGAGAGCATCCACGCCCTGGCCGTGATGCGCCAGAGGCGTGGAGTAATACAAAAGTGGCCTACGTGATGGGTCCGCTTCGCGCCAAGAATGCGGACCAGTGTAAGTTTTTCCTTGGTTTTTCTATTTTGGCCAAGGGCATTGGGGTCATAGCCCCATCTCCACTTATGCGTGAAAATACCCATACTTAGCCATTTTTAAACTCTATATAACTTAAAATCCTCATAAAAACCTCTCGAAGACTTAACCAAATATCTCATTCAAATTTCAAGGATCTTAAGCTTAATTTTAGAACTCAAGGATTCTCTTTAATCTCTAAATTCTCTACAAGCTCATCTCAAGAAAACACAAGTTTGAGGTATGTGGGTTTCATCCATTGGGTCTTTTCATCCATGGAGCCCAATCTTCCTTTTATGAAAATTTTGTGTTTTCAAGTTGTATCATCTATAGGTATCTTTTATTATGGATTATGAGTATAAATTGTGTTGGTGTTTTATAAAATATTGATTGATTATGCATGCCTTTCTATTTCAAGCTTATACCATGAGTTGATTTTGTCTATTGAGACTATGCATATTTTGAGCTATAAAACTATGATCTATTATGAGTATTGATGATGGATTTCAAGGTATCCTACATGAGGGTTTTACTACATGTTGGTGGGTTGATTTGCATTAACTTTTCTCATCTTATTTCACTCTCGAATTGCATGATTTTCAACTAGTATCATGAACCCACCAGGCGTTTGATAAAATATCAAGTCAAGAATTCTCAAGTTATTGATGATTTATTTCATGATTTACAAGTTAAGTGACTATATGATGATTAAGGGCTTTCAAGTATGTATTGAATTTCATGAAAAGTATCTATGATATTAGAAGTATCAAGTTTAGCCCTATTTAAAGATTTTTAACTCTTGTGAGCCATTTATGTTAAAGCAAGGGTTCATGTATGATTATGATCTATTCTCATGTTTCAAGTTAGGCTCACTATTAGAGGTCAAGCATATTTATGAGCTACTCAAGTCATGTTCTCACAAATTATTCATGTTATGATTAAAGTATGATTATTTCAAGTATTCCGTGCAATTAGACTTAGCACCAACAGATTGGATGTCGGTGTGGATAATCTTCAAGGGTCCATACTCCTTTCCCAAAAATATGTGCCAACATAGGATTATCTTTAGCCTTGTTATACTAGTGGATCCATTTAGTACACTTTATCATGAAATCCACCACAAAGTGGGATGGGTTCCCGTAAGGGCAGTTACTTTTCTGAAATGTGACGGGCTCCCGTAAGGTGAAGTATGATTTACCTTGGCAAGTAGACCACCTCTTTACCGATGAGGGGTAATCATTAGGATTCCAAGTTGTAGCTCTCTTTGTCTTACTTTTGTCGGTTAGTGTCTCTTCCCACACATATATTATGTTCTATGCAAGTAGAATGATTTACAAGCATGTTTTACTTCAAGCACTGATCATGCATGCCATATTGAGATTACACTTATCTATTGCTTATTATTATGCATTTATATTATATTGGCTTATGTCTTATTGCATTGCATCCTACATATTTATTACATTTAAATGTACTAACGCATATTCTATGCCGACATGATATTACCATGTAGTGACCAGAGCACCATTTTTTGATCATCCCCTACGTGGCTAGTACATTCCTTTGAAGCAAGCTTTAGTGAGTCCTTAAGTCCGAAGACACTATCTTTATTACTCTTGTTATTTTGAGACTTCTTTATGTCGAACATTTGTTACTATGAGGGTGAGTCCGGAAAGTGTCTTAGCCTCGCTGCATTCCATGTTAGAGGTATTGTTGGATATTATAATGTACTTATGCTTGAGTTTGACTCTAATAGTTTAATGATTATCAAAGACCCCCCTTAGTCCCACTTCCTTTTGTGTCATATCTCTTGTTGTTGTCTACTTTGTTCCACAACCAAGGATATGTGATTGATATGCTAAGAGGCTTGCTTGGGTCCCTTTGAATTCCCATTCGCCGTGTCACATCTAGGTCTTAGGCTTGGGTCATATAGGCACATAATATAGAAAAGACCATATATCAAGAGAGTAGTATACAATATGCTATAAAATTCAAAGCTCATATATAGTGGGGATGTGACCTCAATCAACAAAAGTAAGACCAAGCGAACTATTGCATGTAATCCAAATGAAACCCCATGTCATGCCCCAAAGTCCCATAGGGCGGACCGACACCCGTTGCCGATAAGGCTCGGGAGAACCAACCTGTAACTATATGCGTTCTATACATATTATA